>OX388324.1:2539550-2820550 GCA_947579605.1 Athripsodes cinereus | reverse complement strand
CCATTTTATTTATTTCTGGACCGCCTGACTTGGACTTACCCTTTTATAATGTGATAATTTCGCGACATGATTAACAGAAACGAGTTTTCTTACTATTTTTTTAAATTATCACTATTAATTTTTGAAAGCGTTCGTCAATGACGACACTATTGAGTCGGACGCAAAATCACTATAATTTAAAAACAAAGCAAGAAAACTCGTTTCTATTAATCATCTTATTTTATGTTTATAACGCGGTGAAGTCGACCTGTATGTTTGTATATTGCGTGCAGTGGTCACCTCACTTGTTGAAGCCTTTTAAATATGTAAATTGTAAACGAACATGAAATTATTTTACAAAGCTTAGAAAAGACATTGTCAACTTATTTTTATTCCAAAGAGCACAAAGCAAAGAATTGGTCTCCCACTCTTTTCCATAAATTTTCAAGTGTCCTATAAAAGGCAGGTGTTCGAAAAAATATAGACATTTTACATCTGAAATTGAGCGATGAAATTTGCCTCCTGTCCTGAGTGTCTGGTTTTATTTTGGCACGGATTTGGCAAGTATTACTACTTGCACGTTTGAAACATGTGGTTGCTCTGCTGGCTACCCCACTTGTGGGATATTATGCTATGATGGTATAGTAATAGTAGTAGACCTTATTTTATACCTAGTTCTTCTAGGTAAGACTTGAATTTAAAACCATCTGAAGAAACAACTAGATACTATCCCATCACAGCATATCCCACAAATGGGGTAGCCGGCAGACAAGCTGCGTGTAAATAACATGAAAGATGTCTTCTCCATGCCAACAAAAACTTAAGTCATTCAGAATGGGTAGTAAATGTTTTATTTTTTTCAAACACCTGCATTTTACAAGGCACTCGAAAATTTACGGAAAAAAGTGGGTGACCAATTCTTTGAGGTGTATTCCACGGAAGTACTCATCTTGTAAACTCAAATAAATTTTTTTTGTGTGCAAATTTTCAGAATCAGCACTCCTGTTAGTAATCTTAGGACTTGTTATTGCCAGTTCAAGAAGATTGACAGATGGGGTAGGTTTATATATTAATTTATTTATTCTTTACTGTACATTGATTACATACAATTTCATAGAAGGTATACATTCAAATTAAATACAATCGATATACAGAGGTTACCCTGTTACCTGGTTTATCGCAAAATTCTCATCGTTTAACCCATAACTTTCTAAAATATGTTGATTGAGTTGACTTGTTGATTTTGTAAACTCCATTCAGTGATCTGCAGGGCTACTCTTGACAAAACTAAACACGATCTTAATCTAGTCTTGATCTTGATCATACGACGCACGAAGTGACTAGTGGTCAAAAATACACGTAAACCGATCGCGTTAGCAGTAGCGCGGTGTTTTTGACCATAGTCCCTTCGTGCGTCGTTTGATCAAGATCAAGACTAGATTAAGATCGTGTTTAGTTTTGTCAAGAGTAACCCTGCTGGTTTCGACCTACAAAGTCAAATTCAGAATCAAAAATTCAAAATCAGAAATTTACTTATTTTCATTTTATTTACATTACCATAAATATTTTCAATATTACAAATTCACATAACACAATAAGAAATATACTTGTGCTGTTAAGGTGAAGTAGCATTTGTTAAAAATCGAGCACCGGGCAATCGAGCACCAGGCTATCGACCACCTCACTATAATTACATAATATGTCCAATTGTCCACTGTCATTTTAATACACTTGGTATTCTAGCCCTATAGATTCAATTGTAAATTTATTACTCAATAAATTGGCTGTGTCAGTGTTCGCCTCACGTAGGTCCCCCTAACATAACTCAAACCCATTCAATAAACACTCCACAGTATAGGTAGTTCATTGTCTGTTATTGTCATTCATTTTGAAGGCGTGCATCTAAATTTTATTTCATTGACATTGTTTGTTTTTTTTTTAAATAATCACAAGGCAACGTCTGTCATAAACTATTGGAAGGAAAATATTCTGACAAGGCGGTGTCTGTCAGGGCGATGTTGGCTATTGGAATGTAATAATAATTCTGACTGAGCGATGTCTGTGATAAGCTATTGGAATGGATAAAAATGAAACTAAATAGATCATTTATATTTCAGCCTTGTATAATCAACGGAGAATTCCTACCACATAGGTCATTCTGTACTAAATTCTACAAATGTGATCTGAATGAACTGGTTGTATTTGATTGTCCTGCAGGATTACATTGGAATGATGCAGCGAAGGTATGAAAAAAAATGTTTTTAAAATGATTTTCATTTTGGTATCGCATGGAAGTTTGAATTCTTTAAAAATAAAAAAAAATCACTAAGTATGCGATCTACTGAAAAGAATAGGTATCTCACTCTTTTCAGTAAGTTTTCGACTAACCTGTAAAGGCAAATATTAATGAAATATCACATTTAAGATATGTTTAGCAAAGTTTTCATTATTCACTTTAATTTCAGCTGTGTGATTGGCCACAAAACGCAAAATGCAACATTGAAAACGGATCTTGCGACAAAACCAAACCACCACCAACATGCCCAAATCACAATCCAGAAGGTTTAGCCGTTCTTTTGCCCCACCAATACAACTGCACAAAATTCTATAAATGTGACTTTGGAACAGCGCATGAGTTGGATTGTCCAATTGGTTTAAATTTCAATGCTCATCTCAGTGTCTGTGATTGGCCTTCTAATGCACCGTGTCAATGTAGCGATGAACCCGCTCCATGCTCTGAAAACAGTAAACCTCAAGAATGTCCTGAACATGACCCAAGTGGTCAAGCAGTCCATTTGCCTCATGAAAATGATTGTAGAAAGTTCTATAAGTGTGACTGGGGTGTGAGGTATCTCTTCAATTGCCCAGCTTATCTACATTTTAATACTATTTCACAAGTGTGTGATTGGCCATTTGCTGCTAATTGTGCATGCGCAAACATCAACAATTAAAAAAAGTGCATAAACAAAATATTGATTGAATTAATCGGCCATTACAGCTTCTCTCAAAAATGCACGATTAAAACGAGCCATCTCTCTTTAAAATGATAATCTATGCTATAAAAAAATAAAACAATAAAATTAACAGTATTTGTGTTTCTGTCATTTTTTATCAATAAATAAAATAAAACATTCAGAATGATAGGCACACGTCTATTTATTAACACAATCTACCACAAAAAAACAAGTAGGTATCCTTATTTTCTGATTGAATCTTCAAGTGGGATCTAAAAGTACATCGAAAACTTATTATACTCATATAAATAGTCAATAGCTTTCATCAAAACTTTGCAATTTAGATTAAGAAACATAGCATTATATTATTGTAAGTAATTTATAGTAATCCTTATAGAACATAAATTTCTAATACTCTAATAACTCAAACAAAATATTAACACTTTGTGACATATTGTTGTTTTTCTATTGATAAACATTTTTCTAGAACCAGCTCCTCATATTTTTTTTTCCTAACGTGAAATATTAAAACGTATAATAATTTTTCCCGTGGAGGACCCGGTAAAGAATTGGTCTCCCACTCTTCTTCGTAAGTTTTCGATTTCCCTGTAAAAGGCAGGTGTTCGGAAAAATTAAGACATTTTGCATCTTGAATTCAGCGATGAGGTTTGCCACCCATCCTAAATGTCTTCAACTGGTCTGCTCGGCTACCCCACTTGTGGAATATGCCGTGATGGTAAACTAGTGAAGTAGTAGGAGAAATTTCGAAAAATAATTTTGAATTATCAATTATTTGAAATTTTAAGGCATTGTATCTGACCAACTATCAATTGACATAAGAGAGATGCAAAAGACACCATTGTTGAATTTAAAATCATTAACATCATATTATTAAGAGCTAGAGAACACTAAACAGCCGATGCTTAGATTCTTAAGACATGAATGGCATCGTGAGATGGAATCGGAAATGGAGACAGATTTGGAGAAATCATATTATTATAAAGAAGATAAAAATATGGTTTTCATTAGCATCAGAAAATTGTACAACTTCTGATGCAACTATATATATAATGAGTTACAATCCATTGGATTGGTCTGCAACGAGTTTGGTTTTTCTTCTCCATTCGTCTCTATTCTCCGCCAGTCTTTTCAGCTCTACGTATGAGCCACAGTTCGTAAGATAAAAAGAAGGATTTTAAGAATTATTTTACATCACAGAGAACTTTTAATGCATTTTTCATTCTGGCTATTCTGAGTTTCTTAGCCAGTTGGCTGTATTGGCCGTCACCTTATTTAGGTCTTTTCAACCAAACTCATACCAAAATTATCAAATCATACAGCGGACATTCCACAATATGGTTAATTATTATCTGAAATGACTCAATTCAGGGACATTGTATTGTACATGTCATAGAGTATTATGTATTCGTAGTTACATCCATTTCAATCTATTTCTATCTATTTCTATAATATTGTAGTAGTCGTAGATTTTGGATTGAAGATTTATTTTAATTAACGAAATGGATTGCTTGTAGTGCCCTATCATTATTGCTACTAGGATTAAACCCTTATTTCCTCAGGAAACAAATCAGTCTTTCAAAAATCAAAGGCTTAATCAAATCTCAATACAGATGTTCCTAAAACTTCATGCTTGATATAATCAACATCAACAATTTAGCAATGATAAAACCCACTCATCCTTAGTGTTTAATTTTTATTGGTACAGAGAGAATAATCTGCATGTCTATTACTAGCAGTTAGTTTGAAGGCTACCCCACTTATGAAATTTGCAGCGATGGTGAAGTTATAAATTATTAATAATATAATAAAAATAATACAACATCAAGGTAAAAATAACTGTCGTTTTTTACTGTAGGTAAGTTGACAAGATACCTGAGAATACAAATGAATTCACTTTGATATACCTACTTTCCTTATATTTTGACAGTTTTACAATATCGTTGTCTACTTACTTCTTGACATTTCTGTTCTTCTGATTATTCTTGACGAATTTAAGAACCACAAAATTTGTCTTCTTACTTTTGAATACTTCTGTTCTCCTGATTATTCTAGACAAAATTCAAAACCTCCTTCTACCTAATTTTTGTCGTTTCTGTTCTCCTGGTTATTCCTCACTAATTCCAAAACCACAATATTGTTTGTTGTCTTCTTACTTCATGACGTTTCTGTTGTCCCAATTATTTCGGACAAATTTAAAACTATTGTTGTCTTCTTACTTTTTGACGTTTCTTCTTTCCAGATTATTTCGGGTTATAAATTTGTAACTTCTTAACGTTTCTGTTCTCCTGGTAATTTCAGACTAATTCAAAACCAATATTATTGTTGTTGACTACTAATTTTTTGACGTTTCTTCTTTCCAGATTATTTCGGGTTATAATTTCGTTACTTCTTAACGTTTCTGTTCTCCTGGTAATTTCAGACTAATTCAAAACCAATATTTTTGTTGTTGACTACTAATTTTTTGACGTTTCTTCTTTCCTGATTATTTCGGGTTTCAATTTCATTACTTCTTAGCGTTTCTATTCTCTTAGTTATTCCACACTAATCAAACCACGATATTATTGTTGTTTACGTACTTCAAGACATTTCTGCTATCCTGGTTATTTCGGACTAATTAAAAGCCACGATATTGTTGTCTACTTACTACTTGATTTTTCTGTTCTCCTGATTATAACGGGATCTAATTTCATTATACTATACTATACTATACTATACTATACTATACCATCACGGCATATCCCACAAGTGGGGTAGCCAGCAGATCAGCTGCATGTAAGAAATATGCAAACTGTCCTCTAATCTAATTTCATTACTTCTTGACATTTCTGCTTTCCTGATAGATAGATGCATTAACAAAACAATTTCGATCCTTTGAAACGAAAATATGCATAATAACATATCTACTTACCTTCAAACACACGCAGTATTCAAATATTTATCAATTTGGTGATTGAAATGTTGAGTTTCTGACAGAAGATCTTAAGTAAAGCAGAAAGTTTCTACAGATGATGATGATGATAATAATAACATTATCTAAGCACACTTCATTTCCTACAAATATTGCTACTCGTGTTTCTACTTATAATGGAAATCATCTTGATAATAATATTGACTTTGTTTTATTTACAAGCTCATCTATTAAGCGAGATGAAGGTCGCTCCAGAAAATAGCAAAACTTTAATAATAACAATAGAAAACCATAGTATAGTAGATACGTATCTTTTTATTTAAAGAATGTGCACAGAACCAAACAGTCAATTAAAGAACATGACAACAAAATATAAATTCAATAAGTGGACCAGCAAAGATCCCAAACTTACCCTACAAGTTTAAAAAAACTATCAAAGTTAAATCAAAAAACACAAAATTCAGTAACGAATAACTCATTCAATTCAATTTTCTCAAAGTTCAGTTCAAAGAATAAATTATTATTAAAATGTATCAAAAACAAATACGTGAATGATGAATGAACAATCATATTTTGTTATAAAAGTCCTGAAATTCAGAATGTTTTTCACAGGAATTTAATTCTAAAATTAAGTTCCATTTTATTAAAGCAGATTTTTTAACTATTCCTTGAGAAAACCAAGGAGATACCTATAGTGTGCAAAAATCATTAAATTCTAGGAATCTACTACTAATACTATACCATCACGGCATCCCACATCCCTCAAATGGGGTAGCCAGCAGACCAGCTGCATATAATAAATATGCAAGTTGTCTTCTCCTTGCCAATATAATACAATATAGGATGGGTGGCAAACCTCATCGCTGAATTTAAGATGTAAAATGTCTTAATTTTTTCGAACACCTGCCTTTTACAGGACACTTGATAACTTACGGAAAAGAGTGGGAGAGCAATTATTTACCAGACGCTCCATGAGATAACACATTTTTTTCTAGAAACTGAGACCTAGGAAAGGTCTTCAAAGGTATACGGTATAATCATCGTCTCTCCTTCAGCGGGCCGCGGTAAAATTATCAAACAGTGACCGATCCGCGGTGATTAAAAGTTTGGAGACCATTGCCTTACAGAATTCTTTTTACGTAATCTAATCAAGCCAAAATAAATTTTTCAACCGCCTTTATTTTCTTATGCCTCCTTTCCATGCAAAATATTTTATATATCATTATTATATTTTATGCATTAAATAATATTTTAATATCGAATAAAATTTCTCTTAAAATATTTATTCCAGAATAAATTCGAAGCATCGTAATATTTTCATAAAGACGTTATTATCGTACGATGCAATGAGGCGGTATGTGCCATAAATCATGTTAGAATTTTCACGCTGTGACATCTCATATTGTATCTACAATGTTATACTTAATAATAATAATATATTGTACCAAAACATGGTCTTCATACACGAGTGATACTGGCGCATACTACCCACTGAAAAAACTTAAGTATCTATTCGAAGTTTGTACATAAAAATCTATATAGCTGAAAAATAGTGCTGTGTGAAATTATAAATCACTGTTATTGTTTATATTTTTCAAAATATAAGATTATTTTTATTTAGAGTTATCGAGTGACTTGAGCTCTTTGGGAACAAGG
Source organism: Athripsodes cinereus (assembly GCA_947579605.1). Classification (NCBI taxonomy): domain Eukaryota; kingdom Metazoa; phylum Arthropoda; class Insecta; order Trichoptera; family Leptoceridae; genus Athripsodes; species Athripsodes cinereus. Next base: position 2,813,032 of record OX388324.1, on the reverse strand, counting down.
TATTCGATACCAAGATACATAATAGATATTATTAGGGCATTACACTCCAAGCATCATATTATCTATTTTATTTGCATTATAAACGACTGTGTCAGCCTTTACAAACAAATACAAATAAAAAAAACAGTCAAGTGAAATAATGCATAAATAAAGAAAAACAATATATAAAAAGTAAATAAACACTAACACAAGTGTAAAAGTCAGAAAAAGATAGGTACCTATATATAAAATATTTATAAAATGGGAGGATAAATTTTAATATGTTGTAGCAGAAAACAACAGGTGCAAAAAATATTATTCAACAACTATCATGATTAATTTAAAGAATATTTTTTTTTTGAGTTCGTCGGTAGCCTGGAGGTAGAGTCTCGGCCTTCAGAACAGGGGGTCCGTGGTTCGATCCCAGGTGCCGGCAAACTCCCCTTTCACGGCACAAGCTTTTAGCTTAGTGTGAAAGGTGTATAAGGTTGTATTTGGGTTTATAACAAAACCCAGATATATCTTTTTAAAAAAAAAAAAAAGAAAAAAAAAAAAAAAAAAAAAAAAAAATATCATTCACGGCACATCCCACAAGTGGGGTAGCCAGCAGATCAGCTGCATGTAAGCATGCAAGAAGAATAAATAAATATTTATATACCTATTATAAGAAAAGAAAATCATATTTAAAATGCAGGTGGATAAGATTATCTAATTCTAATTAATAACTCACATATTTCAAACCCAAACAAAGAAATGAACCCAAATTCGTTGAAGAATAAAAAAAGTATCTCAAAGAGAAATTCCTCCGACACTGTCTTATTATTTTTAGAAACAGCACTCCTAGAAAGACCAATGCCATGGAAAGAAATAAAGAAGGACCTCGTCCAGAAGTGGATGAGAATGGGCTGAAAGAGGAAGAAGAAGATTAATTGATACATCATGTTTGTATGGGATCATGGAATTCCCAGTAAATAGTTGGTATTCTGCTCTATTCTGTAAGTTATAGAGTTTCCTATAAAGCAGATGTTTGTGAAACCTGACTATCAATACAATTCAATATACAAATCAGAATCCAATCGTCATATCATGATATGACGATTGGATCATATATATATATATATGAGAGTTCCCTCCCGTCTCTAGAATATCAACATTTTGATCAAAATCGCACAAAAAACCCAAACAAACAAAATTTTGAAAATTTTGAGAAATTTTGATCACGTTTATTTGAATATTTTTGACAGGTACATCGTAAATTGATGAGTTAGTTTAGGAATATTTTTGACAGTACAGTCATGAAATTACCATAATTTTAGTGATTTGAGAAACTTTAATCACAAAGCTTATTTGCATATTTTTGACAGGTGATGACAGACACAATGATGTGTTGATTTTAAGAATATATTTTTGACAGTTGAATCTTGAAATGACAATGATTTTGAAAAATTTGAGAAATTTATTACAACGTTTATTTTAATATTTTTGACAGTTACACCGTAAAAGATGAGTTTAGGAATATTTTTGACAGGTCAATCAAGAAATGTCCTAATTTGAGTGGTTTCATAGACTTTGATTATTAATTTTATTTGAATATTTTTGACAGTACAATCATGAAATGACCATAATTTTAGTTATTTAAGAAACTTTAATCACAAAGCTTATTTGCATATTTGTGACAGGTGATGACAGACACAATGATGTGACGATTTTGTGAATATATTTGACAGTTGAATCTTGAAATGAAAATGATTTTGAAAAATTTGTGAAATTTTGATTACAACATTTATTTGAATAGGTCCACCATCCAGTTCAATCATTGATGATTTTATGAATAAATTTGACAGTTCAATCATGAAATGACCCTGAGTTTTTTGATAACTTTCGATCACATAATATTTTTGACAGTTCAATCATAAAAGTTCGATATTTTTGGTGCTTTGATCAATTTTGATCACATCGCATAAGTGAATATTTTTGACCGGTCCACCATGAAGTTATGATTTAATGAATAAATTTGACAGTTCAATCATGAAATGACCATGATTTGAGTGATTTGATTAATTTCGATCACAAAGTCTATTTGAATATGTTTACAGGTCACGGTGGACCTGTGAAGTGACGATTTTATGAACATTTTTGACAGGTCAATCAAGAAATGTCCTAATTTGAGTGGTTTCATAGACTTTGATTATTAATTTTATTTGAATATTTTTGACAGTACAATCATGAAATGACCATAATTTTAGTTATTTAAGAAACTTTTATCACAAAGCTTATTTGCATATTTGTGACAGGTGATGACAGACACAATGATGTGACGATTTTGTGAATATATTTGACAGTTGAATCTTGAAATGAAAATGATTTTGAAAAATTTGTGAAATTTTGATTACAACGTTTATTTGAATAGGTCCACCATGAATTGATGATTTTATGAATAAATTTTACAGTCCTGAGTTTTTTGATAACTTTCGATCACATAATATTTTTGACAGTTCAATCATAAAAGTCCGATAATTTTGGTGCTTTGATCAATTTGGTCACATCACATAAGTGAATATTTTGACAGATCTACCGTGATGCGATACCGTGATGATTTTATAAATTTGTTTGACAGTTCAATCATGAAATGACCATTATTTGAGTGATTTGATAAATTTCGACCACAACGTTTGTTTGAATATTTTTGACAGGTCCACCATTAATATTGATGTTTTATGAATATTCTTGACAGTTCAATCATGAAACGACCATTATTTTAGTTTTTTGATAAATTTCGATCACAAAGTTCATCTGAATATTTTTGACACGTAAAGTGATGATTTTGTGAATATATTTATATGACAGAAAATTTTGTGAACCTGTTAAATTGATGAGTTTATGAATATTTTTTTACAGAAAGTTCGATAAATTTGGTGCTTTGATCAATTTTGATCACATCACATAAGTAAATATTTTTGACAGATCTACCATAGAGTGATGTTTTTATGAATTTGTTTGACAGTTCAATCATAAAAGGTTATTCTTATTCGCACGGCGTGCGAATAATATTTCTTCCTTATTCGCACACTACCGTGCGAATAAGAGGTAAATATTATTCGCACGGCGCAGCTATATCAAGCCAAAGTGACATACGTCGAGAGTATGATAATTTTTAATTTTTTTTATTTGTTACTCTTAATTTCGATTTGTAACAATCAACCTTTATGTATCTATATCGTTAAACTAAAAACTATGTGTATATAGTAATTTTTCATCATTTTATCAGACTATTTGGCGTGTTTTCTTATATATTTTGACATAAAAACACTCCAAGTGTCATATTTGTATGAAAAATATTCTTGATATTTTTATTTGTTAGTCTTAATTTCGATTTGTAACAATCAACCTTTATGTATCTATATCGTTAAACTAAAAACTATGTGTATATAGTAATTTTTCATCATTTTATCAGACTATTTGGCGTGTTTTCTTATATATTTTGACATAAAAACACTCCAAGTGTGATATTTGTATGAAAAATATTCTTGATATTTTTATTTGTTAGTCTTAATTTCGATTTGTAACAATCAACCTTTATGTATCTATATCGTTAAACTAAAAACTATGTGTATATAGTAATTTTTCATCATTTTATCAGACTATTTGGCGTGTTTTCTTATATATTTTGACATAAAAACACTCCAAGTGTAATATTTGTATGAAAAAAATGTGAAATTTAGAAGGAGGACAATAACATGGCATCTTATAGAATTTGAACTGACAATTTTAAATTATAAATGTAGACAAGGCTATACTATAGGTACTATACCCTCACGCCGTGTCCCAAGTGGGGTAGGCAAAGAGAACGGAAAGCCTTGTTGATCTTTCCTTACATATCTCTTTCGCTTCCTCTACATTCAACCAGTTTCTCATACATGCACGCCGATTCATCTTACTTAAGACGCGACCGTCCTTGAGAATTTGATCCACGTGGTCAAGCCACGTAGTTCTTGGACATAGATTGGTTATAGATGTAGACAAGGCAATTGAATGAAAAATGAAATACAAATACTATCAGATGTTTGGAGCAAGTGGACGAATATGTTTATTTAGGAAGTATGTTTAGATACAATGGAAATAAACTATTCATTGTTGAAACCACGGGAAAAATAAGAAACATGCTACTGAACAAAGGATATCTATATGTTGGATACAGTAGGGCCAAGGTGAGAGACTGCAGTCCACTTACACAGTGCCATCACTGTCTGGGCTTTGGACATACAAAGAAATACTGCTTAAAACAGATGGAAAAACCAAGATGTCACCACTGTGGAGAAACCCATACACTGACTGAATGCCCCTCTCGATCGAAGGCACCGACATGCTATAACTGCCGAATACAAAATGAAAAATTTAGGAAAAATAACTCAGAGGACCACACAGCATCTAGCGAGGAATGTAAATATTTGCAGAGAATGTTGCGTATAGCACAGCAGAAAATTGACTATTCTACGTAAAAAAAAAAAAAGTTGGTAAAATTATTTTAAGTTTATTTCTATTGTCGGGTAGATAAAGTGTTAATTAACAAAAATCACGGATTTTTATATAATATTAATATTGTTTGATTTAGGTTTTTTATTTGTGTGCGGTGCTAACTATTGCAATATTGTAACAATAAAACGTACTGTGCGTACACAGTGATCGTAGTGGGAATGATTTCGGATAAGCAACTTTGATTGTTATTTAGTCTTAACAAAATGACCAAATTTCTCTTACTAATGAAATATTCTGCTGTTACTAGATTCTCTTTCTGATACTATATATTATAGTCTGATACTGCGTGGGTACCTACTTACATTTTGTATACTGGTATTACATTTGAGTTTGTTTTATATTGTTAAAGTTAGTATAATATTAGTAGAGTATATTCAAGATGTATTTGTGTATGTGTGTGTGTGTGTGTGTGTGTATGTGTGTATGTGTGTATATGTATGTGTGTATGTATATGTATATGTGTATGTATATATGTGTGTGTATATGGCGCATGCAGAGGATTATTATATTGAATTGATATATTTTATATTATTGTTTTGTATTTGGATAGTACTATTTCAAGATCATAATAATTTCAATGGAATTATTCCAACTGCTAGATAATTATACTATATTTATACGAAAATTTTGATTGTACCACACCCAGTGACATATTTATCTATTAACATATTTAACATATTTGTCTGCCTGGCATGGGATACGATGTTGTGTATTTTTGCATACATGCATATAATTCATAAACTATTTAGCTCTTACTACACAATACCTACTTAATATTTTTAGATTAATCAATACTTGTTTTAAATTAAATACCCCTATACTTATATATTTATAAGATAGATAATTATACATTAGAAGCTATAGATCATACCTGTAATATTGTGGAGCTAAATTATGATAGTGTCAATGATATTAATCGAGTTATGAGTACATACTCAGTACCTGTGTTATCAATAATTCACATGAATATTAGAAGCATAAATAAAAACTTTGATGAGTTTATTTGTAACATAAACTGTTTTATAAAGGAGTTAGATATATTAATATTAACGGAAGCACATTTGGGTGATGATGAGGATATATTGTATAGTTTACCAAATTATACATGCTACAGAACGCGTAAATATATCAATAAAAATAGTGGAATCGTGGTATTTATACATAATAGATTTGATAATGTTATGACGGAGGAACTCAATATGCACTTGTGTGACTGCTTACAACTAAATTTTGAACTGCACGGGCGCGATGGCAAAAGGTATAAATATAGGGTTGTATCTCTTTACCGCACACACGGATCGAGCGAAGCACTTTTTACTCAAGAACTAAGCGATGTTTTATCCGCACAAAGAAATATTCACACCTTTGTATTGGGTGATATAAATATTAACATTCTTAATAATAGAAGCAAAACTATAGAAAATGATAACTATATAAATATGATGGTTTCAAATAATTATAAATCATGTATAAATCAACCGACTCGCAGTTTTAGAGGACAGATCCCATCATGTCTTGATCATATTTGGACAAACCTTAATGAGACTGATAAAATAAAATCAATCGTTTGGCAGACTGACATAACGGATCACTACTCCACTTTGTTGCTTGTTGAGATTGAAAATAAAGATAAAAATCAGTGTCAGCATAATACTAACCACATACCTAGAACCGTGTTAAATCCTTTTACTCTAAATAACAAATTAAAAAATGAGACATGGTTAACAGTACTACAGTGTAATGACGTCTTCTCTTCTTCTTCTTCAGCCGTCTCTCCACTGCTGGATGTAGGCCTCTTCTAATTTCTTCCATTTTTCTCTTCTTTGGGCTTCTCTCATCCACCTGCTACCCGCGACAGGGACAATATCATCGGCCCAACGTTTCTGAGGCCGGCCTATTCCTCTTTTCATGTCCCATGGTCTCCATCCTAGGACTCTGGGTGCCCATCTGTCTGTTCCCTGTCTGGCAACATGACCTGCCCATTGCCACTTTAGCTTGGCAATACGATCCACCACGTCGACAACTTTTGTCCGGCGTCTGATTTCTTCATTTCTGATTCTATCTCTCAGACTTATGCCTAACATTTGTCTTTCCATAGATCGCTGTGTACATTTTAATTTATATATGGTCCTCGCAGTTAAGGTGATAGTTTCCAGACCATATGTAAGCACAGGGAGGATACATGTTTCAAACACTTTTCTTTTTAAATTCATGGGAATATCCTTGTTTTTAAGTATATGATTGAGTTTCCCAAAGGCTGCCCAACCTAGTCCAATTCTTCTGGGTACTTCCGCTGTCTGATTTTCTTTCCCTAATTTGATCTTATGTCCAAGATAAATATACTCTTCAACAGGTTCAATTTTCTTATTATCGATTGTGATACTGCTGTTGGATGGACTCATGATTTTGGTTTTATTTATGTTCATCTGTAGACCAACTTTCAGGGAGGCATCGTGGAGCTCTTTTATCATGGTATGAAGTTCTTCCAGATCATCACTGATGAGTACTATGTCATCTGCGAAGCGGAGGTGACTCAGATATGTTCCGTTAATTTTAATCCCTTTATGTTCCCAGTTTAGTGTTTTAAAAATACTTTCTAGAACTAACGTAAAAAGTTTAGGTGAGATGGTATCGCCTTGTCTTACACCTCTCTTGATATTGATTTTCCCCGTTTTTGTGTCCTCGTCAATCCTTACATCCATTGTAGCGTGGTCATAGATAAATTTGATCAGCCTTGAGTATCTGGAGTCAATTCTTGCTTCATTTAGCGCATTTATTATTCCCCATTGTTCTACAGAGTCGAAGGCTTTTTTGTAGTCAATGAATGCAAGATGAATTTTTATATTATATTCTGTGACTTTCTCAATTAGCAATCGTAGAGTTTGGATGTGGTCTGTGGTTCCAAACCCTTTTCTAAAACCAGCTTTTTCAATTGGTTGGTAAAAATCTAATTTAGGTGTTAAACGGTTCGTCATAATTTTAGTAAGAAGTTTGTATAGGTGGGATAACAGACTTATTGGTCGGTAGTTTTCTAGGTTCTCTGGGTCCCCTTTTTTATGCAATAATATAACTTCAGCGTTTCTCCACTTTTCGGGTATGACCTCCTGTTCTAGGCACTTGTTAAGGAGTATTTTTATTGCCTCAATGATTTCTTCTCCCCCCAACTTTAACATATCGCTTGTCACTTGATCTTCTCCTGCACTTTTGTTATTCTTCATATATTTAAGTGCATTTTTTATTTCATTGGATTCTATTTCCGGCATCTCTTCGGATCCAGCATTTAAGACAGTTTCATCATTTTCTCTGTTTTGTGCAATTGATTTATATAATTCCGAATAAAACTCTTGTACCGCACTCACTATCATATCTTTATCATTTATTGTATCTCCATTTCTATTTTTTAATTTAATTATATTTGATTTGCCAGAATAATAATTGTTTGATCTAAGTACTTTCATATTTTTATTTGATTCTATTGTGTTCATGATAAGGCTTGTGTTGTATCTTCTAATATCTTTCCTCACTTCTTTTCTTATAGTTTTATTAAGAGTTTTATATTCATTTGAATCTCTGTCAATTTGTCTCTTCTCTTCTATAAGTTTTAGTGTACTTGAGGATAACTTTTGATTTTTTCCTTTCTGTCTGAAGGATATTGTCTTCACAGCTGTTTGAACACTCGTTGTAATTTTCTCTGTAAGATCGTTAATTTCCATGTTCTGAAGGTCTATAGTGGCTCCCAGCTTGCGTTTTAGAGTGTTTTCAAATTCTGGTTGATGTGCGGTGATTATTTCGGTTGTGGGTACTTTCTTGGGTTTTTTGTGGACCATGTTATATCTTTCAGCCTTTATGTTCATTTTGAAAGAAGCTCTTACCAATCTGTGATCGCTTCCCGTGTCAAATTGATTTATTACTGTTACATCTTTACAGTATTTCAAGTTGTTTGTGATAATATAGTCTATCTCATTTTTTGTTTTACCGTCAGGGCTTTTCCATGTCCATTTTCTTTGTTTTTTCTTTTTGTAGAATGTATTTGTGCAATACAGTTTTTCACATTGTAGATAATCTAATAGCGTTTCCCCTCTTTCATTTCTTTTACCTAAACCGAACATTCCAATATATTCTGGGTCTCCCAGTTTTTTCTCTCCTATTTTCGCATTAAAGTCTCCGGTTAAAATAATCAATTGTGTTCTTTCCATTCTTTTTGCCTTTGTAATATCTTCGTAGAACTTTTCAATTTCTTCGTCCTCCGCCGTACTTGTTGGGGCATATACTTGTATAATTTGAATTTTGAATCTCTTATTTATTTTAAGTATTATATATATAACTCTATCTGATATGCTATTCATCTTTGTTACTCTATTTCTAAGATTTTTATGTACCATTATAGCAGTACCTCCTGTCGATGATTGTATGTTGTTCCGGTATAACAAGTGACCCGATGGAAGAGTGACAGCTTCTTCTCCTTTTAGTCTTGTTTCAGAGATTCCCAGGACATCCCAATTTATGTTTTCTATTTCTTTTTCTAGTCTAATTTTATCTTCCTCCCGTCTCATGGTTCTGATGTTGTATGTCGCTACTTTGATTTCTGTACTTTTTTTGAGCTTCGAGTTTTTGCCTCCCCCAGAATCCTTGAGGCTGACCGTTTTTGTATTGGTGTGAGATTCTGAGCTATGAGCTCTACTCACCTGGGGTATTTTTGTTTTAAAAGTCGAGTTCATGGTTTTGTTTATTTAGAAGGTTTTTGGCATTAAAACACCACGCTTGCCAAACGTGTTGGTGAGTTTTAGTTCAGCCGCCCTTAACATAGGGAGCAGACGCTGTTTGTAGCCGTCCCTAACATGGGAAACAGACGCTACGTATAGCCGCCCATTCTGGGTCAGACGCTATGTGCCTGTTGGTCCGCGAGAGGTATTTTATTTCCCTCCTACCCTGCATATCTGCCGAGTGTTCCCCTATCCGCCACCTGGGGACGCGTCCTATAGCGGTTACAGGCTCCGCGAAGGATGACGTACCTAGATGAAGGATGACGTAATGACGTACCTAGATGAAAGTACTATAAACTTTCAGAATACTTTGCTCAAGCATATTAATAACTCTCTAGAACAGGAAAGAAAAACCAGTGCCAAATCTAAAAAACTCAAGCCATGGATTACATCCGGTATATTAAACTCAATTAGGAATAAATATAAATTATATAAATTAGTAAAAAATAGAGATTCTGAAACACTTCACTCTCATTATATAAAATATAAAAATAAATTGGTTTCCCTAATAAGACAAACTAAAAATAAATATTTCACAGATAAGATGCAAAGTGCCGGAAATGACGGTAAAAAGGTATGGAATACGATAAACAATATCTTAGACAAAAAAACAAAAAATAACAGCATTGCGACACTATTAATAAATAATGAAAGTACACGTGTAGATAAAGAACCCGAAAAATGTGCATGCTTTTTGAATAATTACTTTTGTAACGTGGGAGTTAATTTGGCAAGAAAAATTGATCCTAATTACTCTATCCAGGATGATACACCGGGAACAAATTTTTGTACTTTTACTGACACCAATGTAAATGAAATTAAGGAAACAATTTGTGGCTTAAAGGGGGCTTCAGCTCCGGGTTATGATAATATTACTGTTGAAATGCTAAAGCATAACAAAGACACCCTTTGTATACCTTTAAATCACATAGTAAACCTTAGTCTCAAATCTGGTAAATTTCCTTTAATCTATAAAAAAACAATCATCTGCCCAATATTTAAATCGGGTAATAAAGAAGATGCCCAAAATTATCGACCGATTTCTCTAATTTCAAATATCGCTAAAATTTATGAAAAAATTATAAAGAAACAATTTATTAAATATATGACAGCAAACAAAATTATTGGGGAAAATCAATATGGTTTTATGGAAAAATTGTCCACACAAGATGCTATAGCAAGGCTCACATCTGAAATTATGGAAACATTGGATAAAGGTGATAAATGCCTGGGTATATTTATCGATCTCCGTAAGGCGTTTGATAGTATTTCTCATGGCCGTTTACTAAACAGACTAAAACAAATTGGTATTGGGGGCACAGTATTAGAATGGTTTAAAAACTACCTAGATAAAAGAGAGCAAATCGTAAAACTTAATAATGTATTGAGTACCCCATTACACATGTCATTTGGAATTCCGCAGGGTACGGTCCTTGGTCCTATCCTGTTTATTATTTACATCAATGAACTTTTTAATCTTCCACTTCGTAACTCTACGACTGTTGCATATGCCGATGACACAGCCATATTGATTAGGGGCAGGAGCTGGGAAGAAACAAACTTCCACGCTAACGTTAACATGTCTATATTGAAGGACTGGTTTGATACAAATCTCTTAACCCTTAATACTGAAAAAACCTTCTTCATCCCTTTTTCTTTGGTGGAAAGAACCATCCCGAATAATATCAAAATTATTATACATAACAAAGAATGTCTAAATAGTGTTCAGTGTTCGTGTTCGGAAATAACGGGTAAAATGGAAATAAAATATTTGGGAATTCTTTTGGATAGTAATTTAAAATGGAAAACATATATAGATTTATTGGTAAATAGAACTAGAAAGTTAATTTACATTTTTTTACGACTGAGAAACATTTTAACACTAGACAGATTGAAAATGGTTTATTATGCTCTCGCCCAGTCACTGATCCAGTACGGAATAGTGGCATGGGGTGGGGCATTTCCAACTAATTTAATACCAATTGAAACGGCCCAAAAATTACTCATTAAAATAATACTTAAGAAACCTAGAACATATCCAACATTGAACACTTTCAATGATTTTAGAGTACTTAATGTGCAAAGTATGTTTAAGAAGGATGCAATACTCCATGTTTTTAAATATAAAGATAAAAATCAAATCGATATTAGTAATAGAGACAGACTAGGTACCATCCTGATATTTAATAAAGATAGGACAACCACCATGGCGAATGGTTTTATACATCAGGGAGTGCGGTGTTTTAATAGTTTGCCAAGAGAGTTGAGAGATCTTAAAACCTATGTCTTGTTTAAGAAAAGATTGAAAGAATATTTTTCACATTAATAAATTGACTGTAAATATTTAAGGTAATTTTTTTTATGTATGTTATGAAATATGTTATATATTTTCTATTTAAGTTTAAAATATGTTAAGTTTGGTTTTGTATACTATTATTGTTATTTTAAATGTTTGTATTTTGTATAGACCGCCGCCCGGACACAAGCTAGCAATATGCAGCTTCGCCGGGTGAGATCTAAATACAAATTAAGTATAAGAAATGTTATAGTAGATATCTTGTTTATTTTGTTTATATTTTATGGTTTTTCAATAAAAAAAAAAAAAAAAAATGTTTGTAAGGGATGGTAGGTACGAAAGGGACATTGAAAAAAGAAAAGTGGCTGGTGCGAGAGTGAACGGTGCACTTCGATCTATTGTTAGCAATAGCAATGTCTCGAACATGGCTAAAATGCTGGTGCACAACGCCATACTCGTACCGACACTGATGTATGCAAGCGAGACTTGGACATGGCTGAAGAAGGACGAGAGTGGAATAAATGCAGTGGAGATGCGATCACTGAGAAGAATGGTAGGTAAAACATTGCGTGATAGAGTAAGAAATGAGGATATTAGAAGAATGAGTGGATGCAAGAGGAGTGTTGTTGATAGAATGCGTGTAAATAAATTGAGATGGTTTGGTCATGTGGAGCGAATGGATGGTGTAAGATTGACGAAGAGGGTGTATTTAGCTGAAAGAGAGGGTGTGAGGAAGCGCGGGCGTCCGAAAACCACGTGGCTTAACCACGTGGATCAAATTCTCAAGGACGGTCGCGTGTTAAGTAAGAGGAATCGGCGTGCATGTATGAGAAACTGGATGAATGTAGAGGAAGCGAAAGAAGTATGTAAGGATAGAGCGACATGGCGTTCCGTTCTCTCTGCCTACCCCACCTGGGACACGGCGTGAGGGTATAGTAGGTATAGTATAGTATAAGATGTTACTGTAAGATGAAATTTTCATTAATAGGTACTATATATTACCTTTTTCCAAGAATTTCTCCTAACTAATACTTACAATAATAATATCCTATTTGGTTCTTAGTGAAAATGTTGTACCATTCTTAAGAGTATTTCCAATGTAACATGTACCTAATTTATTTATTTATTTATAATAATATACACGGCTTACGCCTTTTATACACAGTTTATAAATAATAGTACCTACAATACTACTACCATATATTATCATAATTCAAAATAAATCAGTTATGGGTAATTGTCTTTCTTAGGTGTCAGATATGATAATAAACTCTTATAAATATGCTAAAAAAGAGTGAAGAATGAGGATATCAGGAAAATGAGCGGATGCGAGAAGAGTGTTGTGGATAGAAGGCGTGTAAATAAGTTACAATGGTTTGGACATGTTGAGCGAATGCAAGATGAAAGAATGATGAAGAGGATGTATGAAAGATGAGGTGCGAGGAAGCGCGGAAGGCCAAGAACCACGTTGCTTGACCACGTGGATCAAATCCTAAAGAATGGCCGCGTGTTGAGTAAGAGAAATCAGCGAACATATGTGAGAAACTGGATGAATGTGGAGGAAGCGAAAGAAGTTTGTAAGGATTGATCTATACGGCGTTCCGGTCTCTCTGCCTACCCCTCCGGGGACACGGCGTGAGGGTATAGATAGATATAGATAGATTATATGCTCAATACATAGTGTACGGCCCTCCTTGCCTTTGCTGCGGGTCACAATCGAACCATCTGAAGCGCACCCCGTGCTAGCACCCACACTAGCATACGTCATTGTTTCCACCAAGGAAGCCGTTCTGAGGGGGGATCATGCTCCACGCACCCACAGGTGGTCCGCCTGCTCGAAGGTAACACACAGATGACACAGACACTGGTATATTAATAAAATTTCACAATTTTTTAATACAAATATAACACTTGGAGTGTTTTTAGGTCAAAATATATAAGAAAACACGCCAAATAGTCTGATAAAATGATGAAAAATTACTATATACACATAGTTATTAGTTTTACGATATAGATACATAAAGGTTGATTGTTAGAAATCGAAATTAAGAGTAACAAATACAAATTTAAAGATTTTTTTCATACAAATATTACACTTGGAGTGTTTTTAGGTCAAAATATATAAGAAAACACGCCAAATAGTCTCAAAAAAGGATGAAAAATTACTATATATTATATACACATACTTATTAGTTTTAAGATGTAGATACATAAAGGTTGATTGTTGCAGATCGAAATTAAGACTAACAAATAAAAATATCAAGAATTTTTTTCATACAAATATCACAGTTGGAGTGTTTTTAGGCCAAAATATATAAGAAAACACGCCAAATAGTCTGATAAAATTATGAAAAATTACTATATACACATAGTTATTAGTTTTACGATATAGATATAAAAATGTTTATTGTTACAGGCCGAAATTAAGACTTACAATTTAAAAAAATTAAAAAATATATCATTCTCTTGACGTATGTCACTTTGGCTTGATATGGCTGCGCCGTGCGAATAATATTTACCTCTTATTCGCACGGTAGTGTGCGAATAAGGATGAAATATTATTCGCACGCCGTGCGAATAAGACCAACCATCATAAAATGACCATTATTTGAGTGATTTGATAAATTTCGATCACAAAGTTTGTATGAATATTTTTGACATGTCCACCATGAATTGATGATTTTATGAATATTTTTGACAGTTCAATCATGAAATTACCATTATTTGAGTGATTTGATAAATTTCGATCACAAAATTTATTTGAATATTTTTGACAGGTCCATCGTAAAGTGATGATTTTGTGAATATATTTGACAGAACATTTTGTGAATATCTTGAAATGACTAAATTTTGGAAAATTTTGATCACAACGTTTACTTGAAGATTTTTGACAGGCCCACCGTTAATTGATGAGTTAAGGAATATTTTTGACAGTTCAATCATGAAAGTTCGATAAATTTGGTGCTTTGATTGATCAAATTGATTTTGATCACAACGTTTATTTGATGATTTTTGACAGGCCCACCGTTAATTGATGAGTTTAGGAATATTTTTGACAGTTCAATCATGAAAGTTCGATAAATTTGGTGCTTTGATCAATTTCGATAACATCACATAAGTGAATATTTTTGACAGGACATTCAGTGATGATTTTATGAATTTGTTTGACAGTTCAATCATGAAATGACCATTATTTGAGGGATTTGATAAATTTCGATCACACAGTTTGTTTGAATATTTTTGACAGGTCCATCATGAATTAATGGTTTTATGAATATTTTTGACAGTTCAATCATGATATGACCATTATTTGAGTTTTTTGATAAATTTCGAACACAAAGTTTATTTGAATATTTTTGACAGGTGATGTATTTGTGAATATATTTGACACAACATTTTGTGAATATATTTTGCGAATATCCTGATGTGACAAAATTATGAAAAATTTGAGAAATTTTGATCACAAAGTTTACCACCATGAATTGATGATTTAATGAATATTTTTGACAGTTCAATCATGAAATGACCATTATTTGAGTTTTTTGATAAATTTCGATCACAAAGTTTATATATTGTTATATATGTCAAATGTCAAAAATTGAAATATTTAAAAAATTTTATCACTACGTTTATTTGAATATTTTTGACAGGTCCACCATGAATTGATGATTTCATGAATATATTTGACAGTTCAATAATACAAATGACCATTATTTGACTGATTTGATAAATTTCGAACACAAAGTATATTTTTGACAGGTCCATCGTAAATTGATGAGTTTATGAATATTTTTGACAGGTCTACCATGAAGTGATGATTTTATGAATTTGCATGACAGTTCAATCATGAAATAACCATTATATGAGTTTTTTGATAAATTTCGATCACAAAGTTTATTTGAATATTTTTGACAGGTCCACCGTAAATTGATGATTTTTTGAATTTGTTTGACAGTTCAGTCATGAAATGACCATTATTTGAGTGAATTTATAAATTTCGATCACAAAGTTTGTTTGAATATTTTTGACAGGTCCACCAAGAATTGATGATTTTATGAATAATTTTGACAGTTCAACTATGAAATGACCATTATTTGAGTTTTTTGATAAATTTCGATCACAAAGTTTATATATTTTGTGAATATCTATTTCAGAATCAGAATCAAAATTTGAAATATTTATGAAATTTTATCACAACGTTTATTTGAATATTTTTGACAGGTCCACAATGAATTGATGATTTCATGAATATATTTGGCAGGTAGGACCTGTTATGGTAATAAAGTGATGATTTTATGAATTTGCTTGACAGTTCAATCATGAAATGACCATTATATGAGTTATTGATAAATTTGATCACAAAGTTTATTTGAATATTTTTGACAGGTCGAACGTAATGTGATGTATTTGTGAATATATTTGACACAACATTTTGTGAATATATTTTGCAAATATCCTGAAGTGACAAAATTTTGAAAAATTTGATAAATTTCGATCACCAATTTTGTTTGAATATTTTTGACAGTTCCACCATGAATTGATGATTTTATGAATATTTTTGACAGTTCAATCAACCATTATTTGAGTTTTTTGATATATTTCGATCACAAAGTGAATATCTTTCAAATGTCAAAATTTTGAAAAAATTAAGAAATTTTATCACAACGTTTATTTGAATATTTTTGACAGGCCCACCATGAAATGACCATTATTTGAGTGATTTGATAAATTTCGATCACAAAGTTTATTTGAATATTTTTGACAGGTCTACCATGAAACGATGATTTTATGAATTCGCTTGACAGTTCAATCATGAAATGACCATTAAATGAGTTTTTTGATAAAATTCGATCACAAAGTTTATTTGAATATTTTTAACAGGTAAATTGATGAGTTTAGGAATTTTTTTGACAATTCAATCATGAAATTCCGATAATTTTGGTGCTTTGATCAATTTTGATCACATCATATTAGTGAATATTTTTGACAGGTCTACCATGAATTGATGATTTTATGAATATTTTTGACAGTTCTGTCATAAAATTACCATAGTTAAACTTTTTTGATAATTTTCGAACACAAAGTTTATTTGAATATTTTTGGCAGGTCCACAGTAAATTGATGAGTTTATGAATATTTTTGACAGTTCTATCATAAAAGTTCGATAATTCTGGTGCTTTGATCAATCTTGATCACACCACATTAGTGAATATTTTTGACAGGTCTACCACGAAGTGATGATTTTATGAATATATTTGACATTTCAATCATGAAATGACCATATTTTGAGTGATTTGATAAATTTCGATCATTATGTTTATTTGAACCTGTCGGAATGGTTCACACGTCAGTGAACACGTCACGTCCTTTTGTCAAAAAGGAGTAAAACAAGGGTGCGTTATGTCGCCATGGCTTTTTAACCTATACATTGATCATTGTATTCGTCCATTGAAAGAAATGAATGTAGGTGTTGATATGAATGGGATGAATGTAAGAGCGTTAATGTTTGCCGATGATTTGGTATTGATGGCTGAAAGTGAAAGTGATCTACAGCGAATGATGACGTGTGTGTATGAAAATTGTGCGATTAATGGATTGAGAATGAATGCAAAAAAGACAAAAATTATGGTGTTTGAAAGAGGAAGTGAGAGAACAGTATGCCAGGTGATGATTGACAACGAAGTGTTAAAGCAAGTTGACGAATGTGTGTACTTAGGTAGTTTGTTCACGAGAGATGGGAAGTGTGAAAGCGATATTGAAAGGAGAAAAGTTGCTGGCAATAAGGTAAATGGTGCAATCCGACCAATAATTGCAAATAGAAACATATCCACCACAGCTAAAAGGTTGGTGCACTCTGCTATCTTAGTGCCAACACTTATGTATGCAAGTGAGACGTGGACATGGTAAAAGAAGGATGAAAGTGTCATAAATGCAGTGGAAATGAGATCGTTGAGAAGGATGTGTGGTAAAAGTCTGAGAGATCGTGTGCGTAACATTGATATACGAAAGGAATGTGGAATGAAAGTTGGTGTAATAACAAGGATGAATGTAAATAAGTTAAGATGGTTTGGGCACGTGGAAAGAATGAATGAGGACAGAATGACTAAGAAGATATATTTGTCTGAGAGGAATGGTGCTCGGAGACGTGGACGTCCGAGGATTAAATGGCAAGATCATTTAAATCAAATCCTACAGGACGGTCACGTGTTGAGCACATTGAACAGTAGAGCATGCATGAGGATTTGTATGACAGTGACGGAAGCGAAAGATGTATGCAAAGATAGAAGGAAGTGGCGCTCGATCCTTTCTGCCTACCCCGCGAGGGAAGCGGCGTGATGGTATGTATGTATGTATGTATGATGTTTATTTGAATATTTTTGACAGGTGAATGGTGAGTCATGAAGTGATGATTTGTAATCACAAATTATAGTCATAATGGACGTGTTTGATGTGTGTTTGGGTGTTTTGATAATTTTGATCTCAACGTTTATGTGATTTTTTTCAACAAATATGATTTCATGAATATTTTTGACAGTTCAATCATAGGTCTATAAATTTGGTATTTTGATCAATTTTAGTCACATCATTTATGTGAATATTTTTATGGAGTGTTGATTTTATAAATATTTTTGACAGATCAATCAATGACCATAATTTGAGCGATTTGACAAATTTTGATCACAAAGTTTATTTGAATATGAAAATATTCAAATAAACTTTGTGATCAAAATCAAAAAGTCGAAAGACAGGTCCACCGTGAAGTAATGATTTTATGAATATAGTTCGATACGAATTTTATGAATATAGAACAATAGTTCGATAATTTTGGTGATTTGGTTAATTATGTTCTAAAAGTTTTAACATTTCAATCATGAAATGACCATTATTTGAGTGATTTGATAAATTTCGATCACAGTTTTTTTTTTAATAAGATATATCTGTTTTTTGTTATAAACCCAAATACAACCTTATTCACCTTTCACACTAAGCTTAAAGCTTGTGCCGTGAAAGGGGAGTTTGCCGGCACCTGGGTTCGAACCACGGACCCCTTGTTCCGAAGGCCGAGACTCCACCTCCAGGCTACCGACGAACTCTGTTTATTTGAATATTTTTGACAGGTTCACCGAGAAGTAATGATTTTATGAACAAGTTTGACAGCTCAATCTCAGATTAGTCTGATTTATCATAATATTTTGCAGGTACGAGATACTAAGGATCATAAATCACTGATATTTTTATCGTCTTTTTATCATTACATCACTACAATGGTATTTATGCATAGAATATATGTATAAATTTATGTATACAATGCATAGAAACATGAATCATAAAAATATCGAACGTGTGAAAAACTATTTATAAGTTATAAAATATACCTAGTGTCAAACTATCAACTATTGATGATACATTTATGATGAGAAGCTGTGGTATAAAAATGAATTATCTTTTTTCTATTAAGTTACTCTTTCGTGGAGCACCCAGCAAAGAAACGGTCTCGGACTCTTTTACGAAAGATTTCGAGTGTCCTGCAAGGCAGGTGTTCAACAAAATAAAGAATTTTACATCTCGCGTTGAGGTTTGCCATCCGAATGGAATTGAGAATTCAAAGTCTTATTTTTTTGTTGGCTCGAAGAGGACAGCTTCTATGTTTATGTAGGTCGTCTGCTGGCTACCCCACTTGTAGGATATGCCGTGATGGTATATTACAATATCATTATCTCTTCAGTTGGTTCATATATGCGTCTCTTGGTCGGCCTCTGATATTTGTCCCCTCGGTCTTACCCTCCGCGATGGCGATGAGTAGTCCTGGGTGCCTAATGTTGTGGCCAATCCAGTTAGCTCATTGTTGGCTGATTCTCTTTAGGAGTTGCCTTTTTTCGCCTACCCTGGTTAAAACTTCTTCGTTTTCGACGTGCTCCGACCAATGGATCTTAAGCATGCGTCTGTAGCACCACATTTCAAAGGCCGCCAACCGTCCGCTTTCACTTTTGCTGATGGTCCATGTCTCACAACCATAAAGCAGAATGCTCCATACAAAGGCTTTATAAACTAGCCCTCCGTAACTTTATTGTGATTTTATCTAATTTGAATGTATACCTTGTTTGTAATCAATGTTTAGTGAAGAATGAATAAATAATAATACTGAAAAAATAAACATGCAGGCTGTCCTCTCTATGCCAACAAATAATTCAGACATTCAGGATGGTTGGCTAAGCTCATCGGTGAATTTAAGATGTAAAATGTCTTAATTTTTTCCAACACCTTCCATTTCGACATTTGAAAATTTATAGAAAAAAGTGGGAAACCTGTCAGATTTTCAGTCAGAAACTTATTATATAAAAATATAAAAATTGAAAATTAAAATCCTGTATGCTTACCACTTATTTGTGAGAAACACTGTATTAGGCAAAGATAGACAAATCAGTAAATAAATTATAGAGTTTATAATACCTAGAGTGAAATGTGTGCACCGTACATGGGTGATTAAAAATTCTTTCAGAAACGACAGCTGTACGTTGCAGGCGTTTCCGCAAAGCTCTGCTAACATAGAATATTCTGTAAATCACATTTCTATCATTTTTCCTGCCACACTAGTGTTTGAATCTCCATTTGAAATCTCCAGATGACATTTGAAATGTTGGAAATATATTTAAAATCTAATAAACCTTCATATGAATGTAGATGCCTTTTTATAAATTTTATCGTTTTTTTAGTAATGAAATCGTTTTGCTTACTTACCTACAATATTTCGATTTGTAATACCATAGAACAGTATTTCTTTGATTATTTCCACGTAGATGTACCTATGTTTGCTAACAAATTATGTTGTGCACCAACGCATTCAGCCAAAGATTTGCAGTCTCTGTAATGCAAGAAATTCCAAGTCCCATGAGAGCTTTGTTTCACCGAAAAAGTTCTACATCCACGCTGTATTCTCTTACTCAGCAGCATGCAGCCGTCTCATCACAGATAATTGAACTTCGCAATTGCTTAGACCTCTTCGTTCAGACAAACATTATCATATCATCGTCTTCTTCAAATTATTTGTCTCCGCAAGTTTTAAAGTGATTAATTTACTATTGCTGGTAACCCGATTTTTATAATCTAGTTCTGATCACAGCATTGAAATATTTAACTACTAGGTACTATACCATCATAAATCCTATTCCACAGGCCTATCCCACAAATGGAGTAGCTTGTACAAGGTGTTGTTTCTGCGCCTACAAAACAGCGCCTACAGTTCCATTTTAGCAGTCATACTAATTGTAATATTAATATTTCCTCTTAACAAATTTTATAATGTAATAATTTGAGTTCGTCGGTAGTCTGGAGGTAGAGTCGCGGCCTTGTGATCAAGGGGTCCGGGGTTCGATCCCAGGTGCCGGCAAACTCCCCTTTCACGACACAAGCTTTTAGCTTACTGTGAAAGGTGTATAAGGTTGTATTTGGGTTTATAACAAAACCCAGATATATCTTTGTAAAAAAAAAAAAAAAAAGGTGCCGGCAAACTCCCCTTTCACGACACAAGCTTTTAGCTTACTGTGAAAGGTGTATAAGGTTGTATTTGGGTTTATAACAAAACCCAGATATATCTTTGTAAAAAAAAAAAAAAAAAAAAAAAAAAAAAAAAAAAAAAAAAAAAAAAAAAAAAAAAAAAAAAAAAATTGTTGCATCGTATTGTATTTAAATAAAACCAATATAAGTAGAAAGAATATTCTATTTTATTTCACATTACATATTCACATCCAGATACAATCATAGTAAAATGCTTCACATTATTTAGAATCCAAGGATTATTATTTCTATACAATTATTTTCTTTTCAAATGATACATGCCCTAATATAATATAGGGAGTATTAAATTAATTGCTGGTTATTTCATATACATTAACCAACGATTAAAGTCATCAAGAATGGGTAGCAAACCTCATCGCTGAATTCAAGATGTCTTTATTGATAATCTCAATAGTGAAATGTCTTTATTAAACACAAATTCAGTCATCGTCCAGGCACACAGACTTTCAATTATTTTTCACAAGCTTTTGTAACCCGGCATTGCTCGGGTTTAAATAAACAGAAACCGTGCAAATACATGGGTTAAAATTGGTATTTTTAGTTTGTAGTACCTACATAAATCTTCAAGTGATTTGCCATGAAAAGTAAAGAAAAATATTAGGCGAAAATAAATAGGTTCTTATGGCTAGTACCGAGGTAGGTACTTTTGTATTTATTTATACAAAAAATCAATTAACATTGTTTATGGATTTTTTACATAATACTATTCTTATTCTACAGTGTGGATTTCTATGGTCTCATAATATCCTCCATTATGAAAATAGCTCAAAATGTCAAAAATATGCAATTTTTATTCTCATAATTCAGGATTTTTTGTCATTAGCAATCACAATGTTTCATTATGTAAACAGTCCCTAATTATTTAGTTTCAGTATTGTTTTATTTATTGTTACATCCATTTTGAAATTAATTCAATACAATGAAAAATGTTTGACTATAAATATTGGATTTTCATACATTCGCTTGGCAATTTTGTCAAGCGAATGTATGGGAATCTCATTAAAATTGTAATATCTTTATCAATACATAAGATATTTAAAATGTTTTTAGCCTTAAACCTGCCCAGGAGATGAGACCTCGTATAGAGTGTATTATTTTACTTCTGTCTTTCCTTATTTCAGAGTCCATTGAGGACATACGCACATACGAACCGACTCAAATATTTATGTGTGGATTTATTTTACTATCCCATTCTACTATCCTAAAAATATTGTGCTTATTCTTCGATGTTTATATGAAAAGGTTTGTTTGTATGGATAGGTTAGGATAGAATAGCATAACAGAAGAAGGATGGATGTCGTGTTTATTGCAGTTAGTGTTGCTTTCATTTGGATTAAGGTATATGTATGAATAAAGTCTGCTAGTACTTTGCATGATTGTGCATGATATTATACAAGCTATAAACGCGGTTTCAATCAAGAAATAAAACATCAAAACAGACATAATAATTGAGATTGATAATGACCTTATAAGTCGAAAGACGTCTCTCTGCGAATTAACAAACAATAGTAGAAAGAAACACTTGTTTCAAACTGCATTATTATGGAATTCTACTACGTGTGCACCGACACAATTAATAAATCAAAACAGACATTGCGGATTGATATCCGCAATGAGAAAACGTCATTTAAAATGGTGAAATTATTTCAATTAGAGAAGAAAATCATCAAATTACTAAGCCCTGTGAAACCCCGAAGTTGTCGAAAGTGCAGCATTCGTCAACGTTCAGAAACAGACCAATGAGGAGTATTGAGACATATTATGTCAATCGGACTGAAGCTGTTTAGAATCTCTGTTACATTATTAATTCTTTATATTGGTATATTTTTATATCGTCAGCATAAATCAAAAAGCAAGATTATTTGTAGATGTACTGAATATTATATTCTGAAGCTATGGGTTTTTTTTAGTTGTATGTTGTTTTAATTTTTGTAGTATTTATTTATTTTTTATTTTTTTTAAAAAGATATATCTGGGTTTTTGTTATAAACCCAAATATAACCTTATACACCTTTCACAGTAAGCTAAAAGCTTGTGTCGTGAAAGGGGAGTTTGCCGGCACCTGGGATCGAACCCCGGACCCCTTTTTCACAAGGCCGAGACTCTACCTCCAGGCTACCGACGAACTCACTTTATTTACATAATAAACGGCTGTATCAGCCTTTACAAATAAAACAAATAAAAAGGAACAGTCATGAAAAATAAGGTACCTATACAAAAAGAAAAAAAGAAATAACATATGTGCTCCCAATTAATTTCTAATTGGTAAGTACTGGTATAAACAATGTAAAAATGTAAAATATATCATATTTTGTTAAAGGCTTATAGCCGTTTATTGTGTAAAATAAATAATAAAATAAATAAAAATACTGGGCCCAAGTTCACACCCGGTGGAACGCCAGATAAAATATTGTCATCGGCCGTTAGGTACTAATTGAAATCTATATCTGATTAAGATCGAAACTATCGCAGTAGGTTGCCATGCACTCTGTATCTCCAGAACAAAATGTAGGTACAACAAACAGACTGTAATATTTTTTAATTTGTTCTTTTTTGTTGCATCATTTGATATCATCCGAATAATAATAATTACATTTTGTTTTAGTGATGAACCTACATACAGGATTGGTCAGTTGAAGAGAATATAGTCTGCATAGCTTTTAGCGATGCGGAAGAATTTTAAATCAAGTACCTTTCTATTTATGTTTGTATTTCTAAATAACAACTTCCTGACTAATGTGTTAATAAAATCTGTGAAGAAAAGTAGGAATAAAAAAAATTCAGGGCTCTTCGTAAAACATCTGCGCTAGATTTGTCTAAAGAATGCGTAGTATAATATTGTGTGTAGATATTATTTAGGCATTTTTTGTTTTGTATTTCAAAATAAAAATATTATTATTATACCATCACGGCATATCCCACAAGTGAGGTGGCCAGCAGACCAGCCGCATGCAAGAAATATGCAAGCTGTCCTCTCCGTGCCAATATAAAATCAAGACATTCAGGATGGGTGGCAAAGTGGCAATAAAAATATAAAACAAACTAAAACCCCATTATAAATACAAATATGTATTTATAAACCACATTATAAATACAACCCGGAACCGATTTTAGAAAATCAAAATTACAGGCTCTATTATGATAAAACCATAATAACAGATAGACAAATACATCATAATAGACCCGATTTAGTATTACATGATAAACGTAATAAAATAACGTACCTAATAGACATCACTGTTCCAAATACACATAATATACAAACAACCGTCGCAGAAAAAATACGTAAATATACAGAACTAGCAGGAGAAATAAAAAATATTTGGCATTCTAGACCCGTTTATATAATACCTTTAGTCATGTCAGCTACAGGGGTAACTCCGAAATCTTTAATAAATAATTTACAAAAATTAGATTTACCGGTTAATTTGTATATTAAAATTCAAAAATCTATTATAATAAACACTTGTAATATTGTAAAAAAGTTTTTGAACACAGATATTTCAGGCACAATGCTGGTATTTTGATCCCACGTTTTGAGCCTAATCCTTTGATATCCTGTATATCTGGATAGGTGAATTTTTCCCGGCATTAGACTGTTAAGTTTTTGTGTGACCATGACTGATCATATGGAGACTTATCTGGTTGTATAATGCTGAGAAGTGTGGATGGCAATTCTGCCACCGCGTAAAAAAAATTGTAGGTACAGATAAGCTAAAATTTTCAAAGTCAGCAATCATCCAACATCACACTTTATTTATAAAATATACCTACAAATATCCTCATTTATTTATATATTTTTTATTTAAATATTTATTTATTAATAAACACCACAAAATCAAAAGATATTATAATGACACATAAAAAAGATAGCATTGAAGTGAGAACCACCTTATATCCGCACATTCAATCCAAAACTGTCCTCAAGAGAAGGTCATTGGGCAATCCTGAAGGGCTGGCAGTTCAAAGCCGATAAATATGTATTGAAAAATAAAATCATCAAAAAACATCTGGAAATATTGAGAAAAATAATAAAATAATGAAAAATAAATAATATGGGCCACACGTCATCACTGAATTGAAACTGAAAAACAGTCTTAATGTCTGATGTTATTCTAAAAAATGCCTTTTACATTATACTCAAACACTCACGGAAATGAGTGGGATATCAATTCTTCGCGGATTAAATTTACGATATTCACCAATTCAACTAATATACTAGCGTTAGTTTTGTGTGTTTTGACTTATGCATACATGACTGACTCGTTTTCTCATAATTCGAGAATTGCATTTGAAAATATATGGCGATCGTACTTAACAACATAATTATAGACAAGACAGGCACTCAGTATTAACATACCACAAAACAGCGCACTAGATACCTATCCAAGCAATTTAAAATCCAGCAAAAGTAATTTAGTTAAGACTCCTATTTATGCTTTCATTCACAAAAAAAATTACAAATCAAAATTCTCATTTTCAACACAGTTGGAGCCAGACAAGGACAACAATTGACGAAGAATTTATTTTTATTTTATTTTATTTATTTCAACATGGCGTTAGCTTTTAACATGTATAAAATATAAAACAGACATAAAAAGTACATAAAAGTAAGTTCAAATAAGACAGGAGTAACTTAGACAAAAAATAATAATACACACGTAATATAAATAAATTATTAAATAAAATTTGGTAAAAGTTAATTAATATAAGTTTAATAATAGAATCATTAATAAAATATTATAATAAAATATATAAGTATTGTAATTGTTTCTATTAATAATTGATTCACATGTACCTACCTTAAGAAACTTAAAATTTTAGTTAATAATCTAGCATTTTTGCTCTTCTCTGATTTGGGTTTTCTGTGGTTTCCCCATTTCGCAATAAGGTAAATACCGGAGAAGTTAGATATTTATAAGTATTTTTCTTAAATTATTCTCTCGTGAATCCGTCCACAGTGGTTCACTTTCCAATAGTTTTTTATCACTAAATTATAATTACTTTCTTATCAACACGGGCTTCTCCCAACTTTGTTTTGTTCAAATCCTATAAATACTGTTTGTCTCTGTATCTTATTTTACTTTTTTACTAATCGCCTGATGATGGAGACGAGAGTCTCCGAATACTAGTACGCGAAGTTAATAAAGTCATTTGGAAGTCATCTACATATTGTGTTTTTTTTTTTTTTTTCAATTATCTTCAAATAAGGAAGACAATAATGAAAATATTAGAGTATCTGTTATTTCAATTTCTTATCAAGAAAATGTTTAGTGGAATAATAATTGTCAAGAATAAAAGTTGTAATGTAGTAAGGAGATGTCAAGTAGATTTTTAAGAAATGTGGCAATAATAATAATAGGTACATTTAAATGTTAAAATAATGAATTTTAAATACATTAATTTAATAAATTCTTGATTATTGTGTGATGTGTATGATGAAGATTTAACGAATTTACTTTAAAGAAGTATATTCAAATTAAATACAATCGATTTGATAGTCTTGTAATTTCAATGGAGAGATCAGACACAAGCATTTTGCACTTGCTACGAGGGTGTTTGGGAGTGTATTTCATTTCCAATGCATTTTTTCTTCTTTCATACTTCTTCAGCTATCTCCTTTGCAATATTGGAGATTACAACGGAAAATTATCAGTGACACGATGGTATCTTATTTTTTTTTATATTTACTACTGCTTTACTTAAGTAGTTACTTTCCGTAGGTTTTGGAGTGTCCTGTAACAGACAGCCGATACTTAAAAAATAAAGACATTTTACATACATATTAAATTGAGCGATGAGGTTTGCTACCCATCTTAAATGTCTCAATTTTTGTTGGTATGTAGAGGACAGTTCGCATGTTTATTACACTATCTTCCTACTTCAATCGTGGCATATGCCGTGATGGTATAGTAATAGTAGTAGTAGAAGTAACTTGAATCGAATCATGTATTATTTTTAAAAATAGATATAATTTAAGGATCAATCGAACTGGTGTCTCGTTCTCTATGTTTGCCCTAAAAAAAATATGAGTTTTACGTAATATAATTTTTCACATCTCTCACAGACAAAAGGGATGGCTTATATCCAAAACTCTACTCAATATTGCTGAAAAAAAAATATCTGTTCATATGAATATTTTCTTAACAAAATTGAGTTTTCAATACTAGCGTTATTTTCTTTATCCTGTTTGAAAGGTTTCGTAAATGTATCAAAATTATATAGAAAGTATCGGCATTGTTTGTATGTATGTCCTTTTTCCATCACAATCTCTCTCTCTCTCTCTATCTAACGATATTTTGATACAATGGAAGAGATGGGTACAAGAGATTATGTCCAGATCCAAACCCTTTCACTGGGATGTGCACAGATCACAAACCATCGAATTTCATAACATATTTTTCAGTTCAGTATTTTTAATAACCCTTAAAAGAATTATTTTTTTCTTTCTTTCTTTTTCAGGCAAAGCACCCTACTTAAAAGATTTAAAAGGTTTAAAAAAAACAGCTGTGCAACCAAATCTCTGGTTGTCTGGAAGTATCGCAGTCTTTAGTTATGTTCTGTAAATATTTACTTGTTTTAACATTATTATCGGTGGCAATGAAGTTTCATGTTAAAACTATGTTTCAGTGCTAAAATAGTGAAACAATATTTGAAATTATTAAATAATTAAGTATTAAATAAAATGACATACCTACTTATTATTTTTTTTTCTTGCTTTGATTTGTATTTTCCTTCAAATAATTATATTAAATTTTCATAACTTTTCTAAAGTGAATTCTATTTAAATTTTCCAATATATAATCATCCAATCTTACAATCAAACACATTTAAATTACCTGCTGATTTGAAATACTTTTATTTCATTTTATTATTTTTGTTGTTGTTTTTTTTATATATTTTTTTATTCTTTTTATTACTTATCAAAAAATTTATTTGGTTATGAACAGTAAATTGATTCTTTTAAGTTTTTTGTTTTGCAATAATTTATGAAATGCTTAAAAAAAATAGTACCAAGACAAAAATGAAAAGGTTTATGCACTAATCGGGTAAGAGTGTCTGCTGCATTTTATTCTGTAATTTTAAAAAGATTTTTTGTGAAACTTCACTGGCAAGTTAAATAATACCTCGCAACAATAAAAAATCGTAATTTCTACATGAAAATGTTTACGATCCCTTAAATCTATAACACAGAGACATCTATTTGACTGAAAATGAAATACACAAATAACATAATGGGCGGATGAGACACGCTGTATAATGAATTAATATTTTGACATTCGGTACAAAATAATATTTTATATAGGGTGTATTTAACACTCAAAATATATAATATTTCAAATATTAAAGTGTTAGTTGAGTAGCAATATCTCATGGAGTTCTGAGTTAGATTAGACCCCTATTCTTTTCTATAAAAGTTAAAGAGGTTCTGTTGGTACATAGTATTTAAATTAGTTTTACAGTTTAAGTTTAAAAAATTTACAGGACACCCTATAATTTAAGAAAATGTCGTTTATTATCTCAATATCACACAGTGAAATGAAAAAATATCACACATACAATAAGAGTGTTTATTGAGTTTGATTTTAATTTTATAATAATCACACATAATGTGAAAATATTCTTCAAAAAATATATAATATTCATTTCCTTAAATCACCCTCATTTGTCTTATTCATCTTTTGCATGGATGTGTTGTGCGGGATGAGACTAGTTGTAAGCTCTAGTCCTCCTACCTTGTGATGCTTCCTTCAGCTCGGAGAAGTCAGTTTTAGCTTTGGCTCGTGCGGTCATCGTTGTGTGCTTGTTCAAAAGTGCATACCCTGAATGGAAAGGGGTCCAAGTCTATACTATACTATACTATACTCAAGCCGTGTCCCAATCGGGGTCGGCAGAGAGAACGAACGAAACGCCAAATTCTATGTTCAAAGGCAATCCATTTGCTCCCTCATCAACCTAATACCGCGGGGTTCAAGTTGTCATACACAAATTGCTAATATGCACAAAAGATTGGCACCCACAACTCCTCAAAGACCAACCCGAAAAGCTCTTAATTGATTCAGTCTAAAGACTGAGTCTCTACCTCTCCCCACCCAAGCTGAACCATTCCAAAAACTACTACTACTACTACTATACCATCACGGCATATCCCACAAGTGGGGTAGCCAGCAGACCAGCTGCATATAATAAACATACAAGCTGTCCTCTCCGTGCCATTATAAATTCAAGACATTCAGAATGGGTGGCAAACCTCATCGCTGAATTTAAGATGTAAAATGTCTTATTTTTTCGAACACCTGCCTTTTACAGGACACTCGAAAACTTACGAATAAGAGTGGGAGACCAATTCTTTACCGGGTACTCCACGGGATATTCCAAAAACTATTATTCCAAATCCTTCATTTTCAATTTATTACAAAGTTCATTCAATAAATAACGTTGCCAGTGACTCTCTGAATAAATTCAGAGAAAACTTTAGCCCAGTTTAGTGAGAAAGTGTGTTAAATATATTTATATTTTATTTAAAAAAAAAATTAATTTTTATATTTTATTTAAAAACGCTTTTACGTTATTCGAGTAAAGATAAAATAAAATGACATTATAATTAATATTGAAAACGATATGAATTCATACATGAATACGGGCATTCGAGTAAGCAATGTGTTTGCAAACTTGTCTATCAAGTATAGAACCCTGTAGGGTTAACCTTAACACAATCTAAATACGATCTTAATCTTGTCTTGATATTTGTCATACGACGCCAGAAGGGATTACAGTCAAAAATACCAATGCTAACTACAAGGTAGTGGTAGCGCGGATGAAATTTTTGACTTTAGTCATTTCGCGCATCGTATGGTTAAGATCAAGACTAGATTAAGATCGTATTTAGATTGTGTCAAGAGTTACCCTGCTGAACAAGCGAGTGGATTGCCTTTGAACATAGAATAGATACAAGCACAGCGCATTGCTTGCTGTGACAATGTCTGAAAATATACATGAGTTAACTTGTACTTGTTTCTTATATTTCAAGATTTTCATATATAATAAAATGGCAAAAATCATCACCATAACGGTGCAAATTTTCTCAGAATTTATAAATAAAAATAATATTTTTTGCAAGACTCAATAAATGGTACAAGTCCTGGTTTATTGCGTTCAGGCTATTTCTTACGACCGACCAGTATTTTGTTCCAAATATTATTATGTTTTATCAAAAATTGATGTACACTTTGATGACTGGTTTCAATAATCTAACAATTTATTTAAATCTATTGTGTTAAATAAATTACTATGGAGAGATAGATTATTGAAACGGACCGTTAGATTTAACTGACAGGTAAGTTCGGATTCACGTTTTACATGCTCACAATCGTTCCCAACACATGTAGATAATACTATAGAGATAGAAAGAGATAAATGGCATCGCTTATCTCTCTATTCACACGGTAATGCACTTGGTTTCCATTCAAACCTATTATTAGGTACCCACCTACATTCATTCATTAATTATTCAGTGTTATTATTGTTACAATACAGTAAACAATATTAGTATTGTTTGTAATCAATTTTCCAAGGAAATGTCAAAAATGACGTAACATTTTTTTTGTTGAATGTATAACAAACATTCATAGAATTGAACCTTGGCGTTTTCATGACAAATGAAATAAATTATATTATAAAAGGCAGGTTTGCGTTAAGCCCCACAAATAAGACGACTTACATCCAGTTATAACTGCTTACATCTAGAATTCAGCGATGTTAGCCACCTATTCTGTCTTATTCTATTTTATTGACAAGGAGAAGAAAATATACGTTTTTATTGTTTATTTGTTTTCATTTTTTTTGCACATCATCACTCACAAAACAAAATCTGCAAATCAGTTTACATAAGAAAAAAATGTGATGATATGCAGCAGACAATTACCTAGTGAATTCTTCCATCTAACAACAACACATTAACACTAAACACAAATAAAAGTACAAAAAATAAGACAATTCTCTACATATCTTATTGACCAAATTTTTAACTTATGAATTTTAACTAACTGACTTTTTACTATGTTTAACAATTTTATACCACTTTGATTTCTCTTTGTAATGTCTTGACCAAAATTTTAAATTATGAATTTTAACTAATTGACTTTTTACTATATTTGACATTTATATACCTTTGATTTCTCTTTGTGATGTCTTTACCAACGTTTTTTTAACATTTTTGTATCTTTTTTTATAATTATAACATGATTAATGTTATATTGTCTGTAAAACTTTCGTTTCTTTAGTCTAATTGTTTTGTGTCTTTTTTTGTAACAGATCTTTCCTTTGTTTACATGTTTTGTATGTGTACAGAGGTTTAACATGTTAAAGGCTTTGGCCGTAAATATTTGTAAATAAATAAATAAATAAATAAATATCTAAATCAAAATGAGACGAAAAAATCTACAATGCACACATTTAATACTCCAAAGGGACCAGGAACTAGATACATTACATGCATTTGCATGTTTTTACTCCACTGGTTACTCTGAATATGTATTTGAATTCTGAATATACCTTTACATTAGTAGAAGTAAATATTTTATAATTTATTTATTTATTTACTGAAAACGATTTTTTTTTAGATTTCAAAAATCAACGTCTTCCTTTCAGCGGTCCTCAAAACATTTTCACATTTGATCACGTGGACGTTTCGATTGGTTGCTCAATTGTTACAGAATCGATTTGTTTTTGATCTTGAGGTATGTTTCCACCCTGTGTTTTTCAGAGAAACATTAAAGAGAGAAAAAAAATATGAAAATTCACGCTAAAAACGCAATTCAGAGTAATTTCTGTCTAACTGGTAATATTCTTTGTGAAATTATTATTTTATTATTTTCCTTAGAAACATAAAATCTTTAAGGTTGTTGTTTATAGGAAGGGAAGGAGTAGGTATATTGATGGGTATTGGTTTTTATATATTATTATGCTTAATATTATTTTTACATTTTATTGAAAGGAATCGGCACTAAAAGATTTTTAACGGTTTTCTCGTCAGCATCGGGAACTTTTTTATGTCGGGCCATGTTTTCATAATAAAGAAACAGGTGCTGAAGAAAACTGAAAAGGACGAGCCACATTATACTGAAAAACGCAATTAGTACTGTGAAAGAGATAGTAATATAATTTCGTGGTCCAAGTATTGACACCCCGTGGGGTCCCTGGTAAAGAAAACGTCTTTCAAGTTTTTGAATGTTCTGCAAAAATTTACTACATGGTACTGTCATGGCATGGTGGGATATCCAGAAAACTGCATACTGCATCTAATAAACAAGGCTGCTGTCCTCTCCGTGCCAACGAAATGAAGATATTCTGGATGGGTGCCAAACCTAATCGCTGAATTCAAGGTGTAAAAGTTGGTTAGATTTTCGAACAATTACTTTTTACCTGTTAGTAAAACTCCACATATATAATATAAGGCAGTTAACGTCTACAATTCAGCGATGAGGCATGTCACCAATCAACAACATTAAACAAACATTAAATAAACGTAAAAAATCACAAACAAAACCGAAGGTTTCAAACCAATAGTAAGAATTGTATAATAATTAAAAGTTTATAAAATATTTTCAAAAGTCTATGGAAAAAAGTAGATCTGTAATGACAAGGTAATTTTAGTTAATCAAAATAAGTAATTTAGAAATAAAAAATAAAACTTCAATATGTCTATACTGGGGTGCAGCTATGCCTCTTTTGATGTCCATTTGTAACTTTCTATGTTTTTATTTATCTTTTTATTCATTAATTTATTTAACTGTATTTGAAACATAAAATGTCATAAAATCTTTCTAGCTGGGCACGAATCCATACCATGGCAGATTAAATCAGTTTTTAACCTGTAGAATAGTCTCTAAATATATATAGAATACTCTATAAATAAATTTTGGTATTTTTCTTATTCTAATAATAAAGAATTTTACAGACGTTATTCGTCGACTTTACGTTGAATATAGCCAGTTAATAAAATATCTCGGTTTTTTATTGATTTTTAATTACCCACCATAAATAAAATATTACTTTAGCTACCTTTTATTGAAATTCAATATTCAATATAATTTATTTACTACCTACTAACAAAAATAATAATAGCATTTAACCATCACTTGTGGAGTAAGAGGAGAAATTAAAAAAATAATAAACAAAATGATGTTGTCGATAACCAACCAAATGGTATCTGTACGATTCAAAACCCACTATTTGCCTCCTCTGCTACCAAGACAAAAGCTGGTATTGTTAATATAGAAATAATTCAATGATTGCTTATTTTATTTATTTATTAATTTTTTACAGTACATTGATTATAAACAATTCCGTATATGGTATAGGTACATTCAAATTTAATACAATCAATATTTTGAGATTGTTCAAGTTCATTTGAGTAAATCGAAAATCTTCAATATAATGTCAATAGCCAAGATGGTGAGTGATCAGATGGTTGAGTCTTGGACTTGAAATCGACAGATTCTGGATCTGAACATCAACCTATATTTATTGTGTAGATACGAAATGCAATGGAAAAATTGGTATGTAGATTATGTACCAATTATACCAATGAAATTTTGCGAGTTTGTGTTTACTTAGGTATTATGTTGAGACGACCGTAATGTTACCTATGTATATTTTTTTAATTAATTGTGGAGCATAGTGTTGGCATCATAGCTGACCTTTGAAAGATTAATTTTAACAACCACTTAATTTGTAATATTGTCAGTTTTGTACCCTTTGTTATCAAATAAAATAAATATGATGGTCAGTTATGAAAAAAACTCCTATGCATTTTTTTTTATAAAAAGATATATCTGATATTTTGTTTTAAACCCAAATACAACCTTATACACCTTTCACAGTAAGCTAAAAGCCTGTGTCGTGAAAGGGGAGTTTGCCGGCACCTGGGATCAAACTACGGACCTCATATGCACGAGGCCGAGACTCTACCTCCAAGCTACCGACGAACCCTAAATTTTAAGCATGCGTCCTTATTAATAAGCATAATGTTATATTGTAGCCAATTTATTTATTAATGTACAAAGCAATTTTACATATCTACAAATATGTACATTAATTTTAAATACGTTCTTACAGTGATGAATTTTTAATAATAATAATAAACAAAGCAATTTTATCAATAACGAAAGTAATAAGTTTAAGGGTTTAACCAAATTATTTATCACTCAATTCTTCAGGTTTAAAATCCAGCGAATATTCCTTTATATGTCCTCAATTACGTATTGTATGATATGTCCGTAACTACATAAGACAGGAAAAATAATTTACTCTTTACATGTTATCATCTTTTGGGCAAGTTTAAGGGTAAAAAAATATCGTCTTGTTTTCGTTTCGGTCAGCATAAAAAACAACAACAAAAAACGTTAAAAACATCAAAATCTGTATTCCCATTCCCTTCCAGAAAGCCACGACCTCTCTTGCAGCTTCCTCCAGATGAGTTCATTTCACGAATTCCTTCCAGTTACACTGTCTGAGAGCCATTGGACGTGTCACAAGGTGCCCGGTGTTTTGCTCTTCTCCACAGTCACACACTATGCTATCAGCCAAACTTCATCTCTGAAAAGCAAAGTAGGAACTTACACAATATGGTGCCCCTGAATAGAAATAAATGGCAAAGTAAAAAAACGATGTAAAACAAAAATCAAAAAAATATTAAAATATAGCAGAAAAATTGGTGCTTGACAGCGAAATCCAATACAAATCTGACGATTTGTATTGGATTTCAATAATAATTATTATTGTGTCAAAACTGACGGTGTTGACAGTTTCAAAATACTCACATTAAATTTTAAAAATTAGAGTTGTCAGATTTGTTTGAAAATTGAATATATTGCTCTGGATATTGTGTCAAAATAGATAGTGTTGCCAATTGGACAATACTTGTTAATTTTTTGCCAGATCTTATGAAAGTTCTTATGTATTTGCAAGTGTTATGTGTAGGGCATATTTGGCATTTTATTTCCTGAGCAAAACTGAGTATAGCTTCACTAGTTGATACTAAATAATATAATATATTTTCACACACTTTTCATATTTCAGTTTAACGATTATGTTTTATGACTTTGTTTTCCGCAGAGACACATTATTAATACCTTCTTATTCATCACCTGTCATTCACAAAAGATTATTAAATATCTCAAACCTGTTGTTTTTCATAATATGTGGTATCTATTTTTTATTTATTTATTTTATTCTTCATTGTACATTGGTTACAATAATTCAAATCATAAAAATATCAGTTATACAATTTATTGTACAGGGGGAGAGTTTATCGCATCGTTTTATACGATGTCTTCCAACTATTCCAATTTATCTAAAATTAAACCAGTTTTTCTCGGTCTCATAATAAGTACATCGCGTTCATTTTTATTTTGGTAGGAGAATATTAACTTTTTTACTTTTCTTCATTTCATTTCTAAAATAAAGATGTGTAGATAAGGCATCTTCTTCAAAATAAACAAATTAACTCTTTCTAAGGACAAATTATAAAAAAAAAAAACAATATTTATGAATGAATTCATGTTGACCAACAAATTAAAGTAATACAGGGATTATTTTAACCCTTTAAAGATGATGTCGCTTGCATATTTTTTAATATAATCCTTCATCAAACAAGTCATCAAATTTTGAGGAGTCATAATTATTTTAGAACTCAGTGGAACAACTACATATTATAAACATACACGTCGACCTCTCCGTGCCAGTAAAAGATAAGACACACCTAATGGGAGACATGCTTCATCGCTGAAAAGAATATGTTAAATGTTTTAATACAAATACCCACCTCTTCCAGGGCACTCTAACACTGGCTAGAAAAAGTGGGTTGGGAGACCAATTTTCATTGGGAACTCCACGGACACTAATATTCAACCCTCCCCAAAATAGAGGTAGCCATCAGACCAACTAAATGATATAAACATGCAAGCTGTTTTTGCGTGCCAAAGATAGATTAAGACATTAAGGATGAGAGCTACACCTCATCGCTGAGTTGGCGTTGGCATTGTTGGCAGTAAAGTTGGCATAATTATGTCTTATGCGTAATGAGATGTTTTACGATTATTGCCTTCTTACTGAACACTCGAAAACTTACAAAAAAGAGTGGGAGACCTGTTCTTCTTCACAGAATATTTATTTTTAAAAATAAAATCAAAAAGAGATGATGTGAAAAAAAAATTCAGCCGTATCATTCAAGGGTTAAAGAAGGACAAAAAATCCACTAGGATATTCGTGTTCTATCTTAAAACGGTTGTCACAGCTGGAAATTTATAAAAAGCATGCTTTGTGCTTAGTTCCAGTGCTGTTCACAAAGAAAAGTCACAGAAGTACGGACATGCAATTTCATTTGTTAAATTAAAATTATTATTATGTTTACAAACGCCATCTTTCAGCGAAGTAATACAATAAAACTAAAAAACTAATGCTTTTATTTCCCGTCTTTTCATACCTTGAAAAATGTTATTATTTTTTTATCAAAAGCTGTTTTTTGTTACCTCACCCTTGTGTTAACTAGATGCAGACGGTGCACGATCGAAGGACATGGATATAAGTTGAGGAGGCCTTCTTCTAGGAGTGAACGAGAGTGTGCTGAAAAGAGGAAGATGAAGACAAATTGATGCATAATGTCATAATGTTTTGTCATAATGTAAAAAAATGGTCTCCCACCCTTTTCTGCAAGCTTACATTTGTCCTGTAAAATGCATGTATTAAAAATTAATTAATTGAGCGATGAGATTTGCCACTTTTCTTGAATCTCTCACTTTTATTTTCACGTAGAAGACAAGCTGCACCTTTATTACATACAGTTGGTTCGCATGCTACCCTATTTGTTGGATATTTCGGATATAAAGAATGTTTTGCGAGTAAGATACCTAATGGAGTCCCAAATTAAAAAAAAGTATCCCACTCTATTCTATAAATTTTCGAGTGTTCCTTAAAAGTCAGGTATTCCTTATACATCCCTTAAAGATGTCGTATTATATCTTTAAGGGAACTATGTAATTATTTGATCGGCTATTAATCCATTCGTTCGGCAAGAAAAAATGAGCATTTAAGTCATTTGCACAGCAAACAATGTTTTCATCGGCAATAAATAAAAAATAATCGCAACACTTGTTTTACAAACAAACTTGGTTATATCGGCAAATTAACAAATTTTAACAGCTTAATAAATACTCGCACAACAAAATAATTAATTGACCAGCAGAATTATTATTTGAGCAGCAGAATTATTATTTGACTTCGGATCCACATGAAGTTTTTGTGATTTCTTACCAAATTAATGATGACTACGAAAATAATGCCAGTTTCCGCTTTGCTATATTAACGAAATATCTTACTGAAATATCGTAAAACGCTATAATCGTTCATTCAGATGCTACATATAAAATCACATAAAAAGATGCTACTTCTTCTTATTTCATTTTACGGCAATGCACCCGCAATCGAGTGATTTATGTCGAAAAAGATGCTACATACAAAGATTTATTATTTGAACAAGATTAAAAATTTAGCTTTCACAAGTTTAATTAAAATTAGCTCACTGTTTGCTGCTCATTTATTTATATTTGCTGCACAAATAATCATTATGCTAGTCAAATAATAATTTTGCTGGTCGATTAAATTTAGAGTTGTACAATATCATATTATTTGCAAAAGAAATATAATATTCTCGCTGGGCATAAGTAGCATATCAACATGATTTATTTGTCGGCAGAATACATTTTTCTGCTGAACATAACATCAATATTATGCTGATCGTTTAAATGATAGCCTATCTTTAATTCAATGATGAGGTATGTCCATCCATCCTGAATGTTTTTAGCTTTATTAATTATCGAGGAATGGACGATTTGCATGTTCGTTACATACATACTATTAGTTCGTTAATGGCTATCCCACTTGTGAGATTTCTCAAAGGTGTGGTCAAACATAAATGTCGTGGGCAGTGGCGCATTAATAATTAGTGTGGGAGTAAGAATCATAATGTTATTTTCATACCTTTGATATTACATGTATAATAAATATAGAATATCCACATGTTAATAAGATGGCTACCCTTGGCATTTAAATGTCGTTACAAAAAGATTTTGTGAAAACATATTTTAGCATTGAGTAGGTACGTTATATGTTCGCACT
Source organism: Athripsodes cinereus (assembly GCA_947579605.1). Classification (NCBI taxonomy): domain Eukaryota; kingdom Metazoa; phylum Arthropoda; class Insecta; order Trichoptera; family Leptoceridae; genus Athripsodes; species Athripsodes cinereus. The sequence continues at coordinate 2,774,704 of OX388324.1, read as the reverse complement.
CTCTATGAGTTCATCCGTAGCCTGGAAGTAGAGTATCAGCCTTGTGAACAAAGGGTCCGCGGTTTAATCCCAGGTGCCGGTAAACTTCCCTTTCACGACACAATCTTTTTGCTTACTGTGAAATGTGTATAAGGTTGTATTATTGGATTGCCCTAGAACAGGTCTCACTTAGTTGGGTTATCCACTATATTGTGTAAAAATTCATGTATTTATATTATGATGAAATAAAAATAAATAAATAAATAATAAATTTGGGTTTATAATAAAACTAAGATCTTAAAATAAAATAATAGTGTAATATAGTGAATCGTGAAATTATGGATACAAGTTGAGTAAGATATGCTTTTAGTAGCTTACTGTGAAAGGTGTATAAGGTCGTATTTGGGTATATAACAAAAACCCAGATATATCTTTTTTTTTTTAAATAAATAAAAATAAAATAAAAATAAAATATACCTATTTTGTGATTTGTAAATTATTTCTGTTCAAATGTATATTCAAATGTTTTATAATCCAAATTTTTATTTGGATTATAATAATATAAATAAATAGAATAAATATGAACGTAATTCATGTTTTGAACCACTCTAGATTAATCATTTCAATTAATCACACTCATCTATAGTCAAACCTATTAGAATAGGTATTAACCAGGTAGGTATGTTGTATATTATTATACACATACATATGTAAATTTCCTTAAGGGCCCCGTTTAGCAAAAACGGTAAAATATTCTATTTTCAAAAAATTTGATAGAAAAACTTCCAAAACTTGTTGACCCTTGCGAACATATTAATTTGATAAAATAAAATAAAAAAAATTATTACCAATATTAGTTTTTTACTAAAAAATAAATAAATCGCAGACTGACGAGATTTATTAAGGTTTCGTACCATCACGGCACATCCCACAAGCGGGGTAGCCAGCAGACCAGTTGCATATAATAAACATGCAAGCTGTCCTCTCCGTGCCAATAAAATATCAAGACATTCAGGACGGGTTTATTTTTTAAGGTACTCTTTGTTATATCAAAATACAAATTATTTGTAAAATATATATTTTTTTTATTCATACTATCAAGCATATAAATACTATAGTTCTTAGCAAACCTTTTTTAGTATACAAAAAATTGAGTTCATATGGTGATTTTTGGTTTCATAATATGAGAAATTTTATCAAAAAAATATTTTTTAAGTCGGTCAATATCCATGACAAAAACAAAAAGAAAAAGATTTTTTTTTTCTATAATTGTAATAACTATCTAAATATTCTCAATATTAAAATAAATATACGAAAATGTGTAGGATTCTCGTGCATTTATGTACCCCCGAATTCGATTTTTAGAAATATTATTTTTTATAAACGAAGCTAAAATCGACTTTTTTTTTAAAGTTAAAGTTTGATATTGGTAATTATTATTTGTTTTTAATATTTTATCAAATCAAAATGTTCGTAGGGTCAACAAGTTTTGAGAGTTAGTGTACCAAACTTGTTGAAAATTGAATGTTTTATCGTTTTTGCTAAAGGGGCTCTTTAAGGAGGTCAAAATATTATTGACATCTACACTTCTAGTAAGTAAAATCCAGTTCCCGACATTCAATTATGTCAAAAAATTCATAACATAATATGAACGTTATTTTTTATACATACAATTCCTTTTATTCAATGTAGAGTAAAGAATGAATAAATAAATAAATATAATGGCAAAAGTGTTCGCATTAAAAAGATATAACCTTTTTTTGTTCGTTCATTAGCCCCCAGTCGGCTAGTAGGTAGATATATCTACATTTCTAAAAGTACAACTGTAATTATTACAATTTTTCAGACACATAAAGGTACAATGATTTAAATATTATTTTCCAAAACAAGCTTTTAAACCCTAACCGAAAGCCACTGAAAGAATGAAGAAATACGCATGTCACAAATTAATGATGCTGTGTGCTAACGTTCTGAGCGAAGATCTGTAGTGCCCTGCTAAGTAAAAACACAGTAATTACCAAACACATATGTGTCAGAATCGCAGAACAAGTTTAAAACAACCTTTTTGTGTGTATTTTTTCAAGTATCAAAAAACAAACTTTCCACAATCGTCACAAATATCTATTATAAATTAGCTTATTAAAAGGAAGCATATTTCAAAAATTATTGAATATCTTAGATATTTGTGACAACTGTGGTATGTTTTTTTAATACTTGAAAAATACACAAAAGGTAGTTTTAAACTTGGTCTGCGATTCTGACACATATGTGTTTGATAATTACTGTGTTTTTACTTAACAGGGCAGTGTAGTGGTTTCTGTAATATAGGAGATACGATGGTCCTGCCTATGTCATGTTTTACTGAGAGGGTCCAAAGACAGTTGGCTTAAAAGAGCATAGTCGTAGAAAGAGATTTTTTTAATATTGACGCATTGACTCTTTGAATGAAGGAGGCTAATTTTAACCCTTTGAGAAATTAAGTTTTAGCCCTCCATGCCAATAAAAGCTATGTCGTTCAGGATGGGTGACACATCCCATTGCTGAACTGAAGATGTTAAATGTTCTAAAATAGCCACAATGTTTTACAAAACTTGCATTTTACAGAACTTTCGAAAACTTACAGAATAGATAAGATGGCCTATTCTTTACTGGAGACTCCACGGAAACATAATACCAACATATTTATCAACAAACTGACTAATTTTTTATAAGATTATCATGGAGGTACCAACAATCCTTAAAAAACTGTGTCATTTGGCAAAGACAACATTTCGTTAACGACTCGAAACCGCTACTGTTCATTTGTGTGAGATATGTTACAGGCAATGTCATGAATCGATTATACCTCATATAACTTGGCTCTCTCGACTTTACTGCTAGAAGACATTTGCCCTCATCTGCATTTGATAAAAATAGATTCACTGAGTCTTTCCGATTGAAAATACTGATTTGGTTAAGTTGGAAGAAGTTGTAATTCACTCGGCCTCTGTATTTGAAATGATGTAATTAATATCAATGCATTTTTGTCTAAAATTACTTAAAACCAACGTGTTCACGCAGTAAGCATAAAATAATTCTCGGATACGACGACTTCAATCACTGCCCTTTCTCTGAGTGACTTTTCATTTCTGATTCGATATTTAAAAAAAACTCAAAGTAGGTTTTTATATAGGTATACCTACCTCACCAATCAGACATACATCTCAATGGTAGAACCGTGTTTACAAAATATAAAACTGTGCAAAATCCAATCAGAAGAATTGAAAAATGCATACCAAATCTTATGAAGGCTTGCTTAAGATTCCTTAAGCAAGCCTTCATAAGTTTGATATAAATGTTGACATGACTACTGAAAGGCCGTCCACTCACAAGACAATCCATCGCTACGATTAATCAGGCTCACCATGCTTATTTCGCCTAATTGTTACATCGACACGTGTAAACACAATTTTCTAATGGGCCACTTGCAGTCGTGGGGGATTTTAATAAAAATGATCGAATTAAGTAAATTTGAGGTCGGAAAACACAAATATGTCAGTTAAATTTTTTTAAATATCTAAATTATGGAGAATTTCCATTATAAACCCAAATATTTTTGACGTTTGGCAAAACACTCTAAATGGTTTTTAACAGCTGATGAGGTCCCGGAGTCCCGTGAATCATAGTAGCTTTCGCTCCACAGATTATAATCTCATACACACATGGGACTCCGTGACGTCACAGCGCCGCCATATCGTTTTTGATCATTCCGAGAAAATCCAATTTTTAAAAGCTTATATGTACGAAAATAGTGAAAGAAAAATTAAAATAAATTGTGGTTGTGTTTCTTTCATACTAATTTACAATTTCATGTAATAAAAAAAAATCTGCAAGTGGCCCATTCAAATATCTGAATAGTTGTGTCAATTGTGCACTGTACTTAAACCTAGTTAAACAAAAAATCTAGCACATAACTGCGTTGTATTTTGTAGCGCATCGTGCGACTGTTTTTTGATATTTGCTACAACATTTATTGTGGTTTTCAGGTAGATAGATAGATATACTTATTCAGGTACAGGAATAGATACAGGTGTAGCAGAGTTGTTAGGGTAACTCTCATTATGTGTGTTGGAGGCAATAAGACCTACTCTACATAACGAAATTACAATTTCACAACACACCCACACACACATATTATGACAAACCTACCTTCATATTATTATTATTAGCGCTATATGCCGTAGGCAGTAGCACCCTTAAACCTCTGCGTCTCTTTCCTAAAAATGAAATTAAAATAATATTATCTTAAAATATTTTGAAATTATAATATATGTGTTACATGTATATGTGAGTAGTGCATTGTATATGTGTGTATCGTCGCGTTAGTACCTACCCATAATACAAGATTCATCTAAGTTTGGGACTAGCTCGATCTGTGTGAATTGTCTATGTATGTTATGTTATAAAAAAAAATATACCTAGGTACGTGCTTGTTAGTTTCAGTTTTTTTTTTTTAAATAAAATGCGTTTTAATATAAAATTGATAAAATCGATAAAATTGATAAATAAACTATAATAATTACAAATAATATGAGACTCCGATATTCTCTCTTATAAACCTCGATGACAGCTGCTATCAGAAAGCTATTCCAGGATACCGGTAACAGTTACAGGTGTGATCTTCAGTGAGAACATGCAGGGCACATATAAATACATATTGATGATCATAACTCGATTTCGCCAAAAAGGTCAGATACGACAGTTAGTCAGAAGAGGGACGATATTACCTCCTACAATGGTTAACTGTTAAAATAACATCGACAAATTTAAATTCAATTTATACCTATATGTCAAGTTGATATATCTATATGTCAAGTTCATATATGTTTGAGATATCTCGTGATGGTATAGATAGCTTTATAATATATCTCAGTTTCAAAGTTCGCTTATTTATCAACTTCGAAAAAATGTTTTCTCTTTTTGCTATAGAATTCAGTTTTTTTTCTTTAAGTATATTTTATAAGAACCTATAAATTTTCATTTCGATGAACAGAGTACAATTGAGTGTAATATGTTTTTGAAAGAAATAAAAATAAAAAAAGAATATAATAAAATGGCACCCATTTCTAGAATTATTTTCCAATATCAGAATGGAATCTTGGTTTAATAGAAATTTTGCGGGTGACTGTCCACAACCTGACCCATACATAATATATTTCAATATTATACTAGCTAACACACCCTAAAGTTACTCCGCACAAGTTTCCTTGATATTTTGTGTAACTCCGAATTTATTTCTATTCATTGCCCCATTGTCATTTTTAATTTCTTTTAATTTTCTTCAAATACATACAAACATGAATTATTATTAACAAAACGTTCATGTTTAATTATTATATCTAACATGGACTTGCACCAAATACCGTTGATCGACAACACTGACTTATAACAGCCATAACAAACAAAAAAAAAATTGACAGACAAAGTTTCAACTGTGGGTTAACTATTGTTCTCATTAGAAGAAAGATGTCTCCCTGTATCTAAAAAATGCGTTCTGTCTAATAAAAAACGTGTTTTTTTTTACTGTGAATGGACTAATTGATATCAAAATCATCGCCTTTCTCTAAAAACAGCAGAGTTTATCAATTATTGCACAGCTAACATGATTATCGATCTATTTATATATAGATATTTTCGCTTCATGAAAATTGGCAGTATGAAAACGAGGAATAGAACAATTTTGAAGACACTTATCCAGATTATCAACAAAACGGAGAACGTAGCGTATTTTCAAAAATATATATATTAATTTTAATAAACTTTCAAATTTGGAACGCGCTTATGGCAACTTCCAGTATATAGCGTAATACATGATGAAGCGTACTGGTACATACACATAAATGAACATTGATTTTGCTTTTGTATAAATATTAAGATAATAATATACCTACTGTATAAAAGTGATCGTAAGAGGGTAGGTGTATCAAGAATGGAATGCCAATAAAATTTCATTTATGTTATAAATTGTCTGGGATGATTCTGTAAAAAATGTATGATATCACTGGTGCATGAATAGTGCATGAAAAATGGAGGTGTAATCAAAATATGCAAATGTCAATTATCAATGTTTGGATATATTTTGAAAAACAACACAGTTAGAAAAACTCCAAAATTGTCATCAGCGGATATATTTGAAATAAAGAATTATTATTTGTTGTTTAAGCTAATGTTTTTATTTGGTCCAGAATACTTCTACACCATCACGGTATATCCCACAAGTGAGATAGCTAGCAGACCAGCTGTTTGTAATAAAAATACAAGCTATCCTCTCCTTGCCAATAAAAAATGCGACATTAAGGATGGGACGCAAACCTTTTCACTGTATTGAAAGATGTAAAATTTATTTATTTATTCGACCACTTGCCTTTTATAGAACACTAGAATACTTACGGGAAAGTGTGGGAGGCCAATTCTTTGATAGAATTATTAATTATTAGTTGGGTCTTTTGAAACAAAAAAGACAAATATTGCAACATAAATATTTAATGAAATTTCAATACCATTTTTACATTATGCGCAAGTGCAATGAAACAAAACACTATCAAAATTTAAAAAATTGGTACGTATTAAATTTGTTTATTTTTTCATTTATTCATTCTTTACTGTACATTGAATACAATACATCATAAAATTTTATAAAGAAACGCATTTGCGTTTATTTAATTTAAATGAAATATATTATTTATTTTTGCAAGTTTATCGTAAAGGCGCGATCTCTTCGAAGTAACTCGTACATATCTTGTATGTTATAATATATACCAAATTACTTTGTTTATATTTTCGGCATTTACTTTATAACAATATCTAGACATATTGATATGGTTTTGGATGACTATGTATTAATTGTTATATTTTGTGAGCTTTTTCCACACCACGGTAGCAAAAAAAGCTCACAAAATATAACAATATTAATACAAAGTCATCTGAAATCACACCAATTAATTTACTTATAAGCATAAGGTTTTGAAGGAATGCTAAAATATATTAAACAAAAAAAATAATAAAATTAATGTATTACAGAACATTGTTTTACTTCCACTTCACTTTATTTAAATGTCAGAACGTTTTCGAATATTAACTGTTCATTATCGATGACAATGTAATAGTATTACATTGTAATTTTAATAAATAAAATATAAAAATATATTATTGAGCACTGTTTACATTGTCATCGATAACATCGAAAACATTCTGAAATTTAAATAAAGTGAAGTGGAAGTAAAACAGTGTTCTGTAATACATTAATTTTATTATTTTATAAAATGACGTTCCACAAAGTTTCTATCTAAAATTTCGAAAATTTATATATTAAACTATTTTTTATAGGTCCAGCAAATATAGACATGTAGGTACTAAAAAAAATAAGTTTGATTATTTGATAATTTAATTGAACATAACAAAAAATACAAACCTTAATCTAAACATACCTACTCCTTATAAAGACAAGTCTCGTGTAAATTGATTTTGAACAATATTTTGTTTGGTCCACCAGTTCACGAGACATGAAAATCTTTTGTATCACTTATTCGACCAAACACGCTGCATCTTTCATTCGAAACAGAAATAATATAAAAATTGATCTCTACCTCTTAATATCCCTGGGGTCCCAGAAAAGAACAAAAGGGGGTTCTGTAAAAGAAACATAAGAAGAAATACTACTTCTTCTATTACTATCGACTTACGGGCGGTTTAGTTAAGATTAGTGATGAAACGAATTTTTGATAAATATCCGATTTTCGGCTAAGTTTTACTATCGAACCGAATATCTACTACTACTACTAATCGTAGATGCCAACACTGGCATAGTTGTATTAGAATAGAGAGAGTCCAAATATTAAAAAAAATCTTCACCTAAACGGATAAATAGGAGTCCTTGGACTCCTGAAATATCCGAGAAATAATGATATTTCAATATATACTACTACTACTATACCATCACGGCATATCCCACAAGTGGGGTAGCCAGCAGATCAGCTGTATGTAAGAAACATACAAACTGTCCTCTTCGTGCCAGTATAAAATCAAGACATTCAGGATGGGTGGCAAACCTCAACGCTGAATTTAAGATGTAAAATGTCTTATTTTTTTCGAACACCTGCCTTTTACAGGACACTCGAAAACTTACGCAGAAGAGTGGGAGACCAATTCTTTACCGGGTGCTCCACGGGATATGCGGGATGCTCGAACCGAATATCGGATAGAATTATTGTTTAATATTATGTCGGTTACAGAACTTAAACAAAAAGTTAATACAAGTTAATACATAGACACATTCAAGAATATAATTAATTGTTATATAGTAAGGAGATGTCATGTACCTAGATACTATACTATACTATACCCTCACGCCGTGTCCCAAGTGGGGTAGGCAGAGAGAACGGAACGCCAAACAGATCTATCTTTACACACTTCCTTCGCTTCCTCCACATTCATACAGTTCCTCATACACGCACGTCGGTTCCTCTTACTCAACACGCGGCCGTCCTTGAGAATTTGATCCACGTGATCAAGCCACGTGGTTCTCGGACGCCCGCGTTTCCTCACACCCTTTCTTTCAGATAAGTATATCCTCTTTGTCATTCTTTCCTCTTTCATTCGTTCCACATGACCAAACCATCTCAATTTATTTACACGCATTCTGTCCACAACAGTCTTCTTGCATCCGCTCATTCTTCTAATATCCTCATTCTTCACTCTATCACGCAGCGTTTTACCAACCATTCTTCTCAACGATCGCATCTCTACTGCATTTATTCCACTTTCGTCCTTCTTCAACCACGTCCATGTCTCGCTTGCATACGTAAGTGACGGTACCAGAATGGTATTGTGCACCAGCATTTTAGCCATGTTCGACACATTGTCATTGCTGACAATGGGTCGAAGTGCACCGTTTACTCTAGCACCGGCCACTTTCCTTCTTTCAATGTCCCTATCGCATCTTCCATCCCTCGTAAACATACTTCCCAAATATACATACTCACTTACTTGCTCCAAACATTCGTCACCAACTTTAATCTCGCAAATCGTTTTTTCATTCTCTCTTTCAAAAACAAGAACTTTCGTCTTCATAACGTTCATTTTCAAACCATTCAAATTGCAACTATCATACACACACGTAACAATCTCTTGTAAGTCCCTTTCACTCTCAGCCATTAACACCAAATCATATGCGTACATCAATGCATTCACCCGGAACCCATTCAGCTCGACACCAACATCCATCTCTTTCACAGGTCGCATACAGTAGTCGAAGAATAGGTTGAACAGCCACGGAGACATGACACAACCTTGCTTCACTCCTTTGGTGAGGACAAACCACTCCGAGAGAGTGTTATTTACCCTCACGCAAGCGGAGCTTCCCACGTAAAGTGAAGATATTGCGCGGATCAACCGGCTGCTCACCCCACACTCCGACAACACGCGCCACAACCTTTCCCGGTCCACTCGATCATATGCTTTCTCCAGATCCACGAACGCACAAAAAAGCCTCTGGTGTTTACCCCGAAACTTCTCTATAACCATTCGCAGGGAGAAGATCTGATCGGTGCACCCTCTGCCATTCAAAAAAGCTCCTTGCGCATCCCATATCTTACACTCAGTTATCTTTCGTACTCTCTCAATCAAAATTCTACCATACAGTTTCCCTATTGAGCTCAGCAAGCTAATAGCCCGATAACTCCCGCATTCAAGCCTAGAGCCTTTCCCTTTGTACAAGGGGCAGATGATAGCCCTCTTCCAATCCTCTGGTGTAACACCTTCTCTCCAACAATCGTTGAAAAGCTCCAAACACCACGCGAGAGCCCCCGGTCCACCAGACTTGATGAGCTCAACGGCAACACAATCATACCCTACAGCTTTACCGCACTTCGCTTTTTTTAATGCATTCAAAATCTCATTCATGTCTATCATATCGTTTTCATTCTCACTGCTTTCACTGTCGTCATACTCATTTGCATTTGTACCATCACATTCAAACAGATCTTCGAAATATTCCTTCCATCTCTGTAGCACACATTCATCATTTACTAACACACATCCATCCTTGTCTTTTATCCCTTTCATACTGTTCACACTTGAACCCGTCCTCTTTCGTTTCACTTCCTTCCAAAAAATCTTCATATTTTCACTCGCATACGTAGACAATTTCTTACATTCTTCATCTTCAAGCATTTTTTTCTTCATTTTCACAACTTCACGCACTTCCTTCTTGCAAGTCTTGTAAACTTCTTTCTTTCGCTCTTTTTCACATGTGTCACACTGTTTCACACTCAGCAAGTCTTTCCAAGCATTCTTCTTCTTATCTACAGCTTCTTTCACATCATTATCCCACCATGCATCGCCTTTCTTACGTCCAACTTTAGCTTCACCACATGTTTCTTTTGCACTTCCTACAAGCACACTTTTTAAGACATCCCACCTTTCATTCATCGTTAGATCATTCTTTTCGTTCGCACTCAGCTTCTCATTCACAGTTTTTACATATTCATTCTTTACACTCTCATCTTTCAGTTTTTCGACTCTCAATCTCATACCTAGATGGAACAGAAAATATTTAAATTTATTCGAAATGTTATTAATAATTCATTGAAATGTCAAAATAATTCATTTTAAATATATTTAGATGTCATTTAATAAAATCAAAATCATATTAAAGTATTTCAATTTATAATAAGTAGTGTTCAAATATAAAAAAAGAAATATAATATTAATGTGAAAATTTGAAAAATTATTTTATAAATTAAATAATGAAAATGATTATTCAAGACAACATAGAGTGGACAATGTCCACAAGTGTGAACAAAAAAGTCCGAGTATATGAAGTGAAAATTTGAACACATTTCACAACTGGGGCAGCCAGCGGACTAATAGCAAGTAATAAACACGTAAATTCTCCTCTTCAAGCCAATAAAAAAATAAGACATTCAGAATGGGTGGCATGTCTCATCACTGAATCGTAGATGTGCACTGTCTTAAACGTGAAGATTTTCGAACATTTAAACACGAGATTAAGGGTTGCACCCTCCCTCACCCATGGATCTTAAAGGAATGTCATCCATACTCTTCATGTATGTAAATTCTTCTTAAGGAAGGGCTCAAGATTGGGCTGAACGGCCAACTCCGACAATATTTAATACAACCGTTAATGTCCACCAACTCAATAGTTTTACAAAAAAAATAACATAAAATTACGTATTTACAACGTACTAATTGTTTGCCTAAATTTTGCCTTAAACAGGACACTTAAAAACATACAAAAAATATTGAGACACCTGTTTTTTACCAGGTACTAGAGTACTCGGGTAGCAATAACATAACATACATAAACAATTCACACAGTTCGAGCTAGTCCCAAACTAAGAGGAATCTTGTATAAATATTTATTTATTTATTTATTTATTTATCACTTGTACACGGCGTGAGCCTTTTAATATGGGTACTAATATAATATAAACAACGATTATGTAATTGAAACAAGGTTTTCTTTCTACTATAGAATTCTACTACGTGTGCACCGACACAATTAATATAATAATATACAACGATACACACATATAAACAATCCACTAAACGCATATACATGTAATACTTATTTACCTACTAAATCAGCCGGATTTTTTACAACCGGATATTCGTTATCCGATATCCGATTTAACCATATCCTGTTTTATCAGTGGTTAAGACGTACTACTTGTCCAATAACCATGATATATGATAGCTCATGAGGATTATGAAAGTCACTGGTTTATTGATAAATCATGGTTTGCAACCCCTCACCCCATGGAAACCCATGATTTCCTAAACTACCTACCTACCTTCCTTACTTCGATAATAATATCCTAACTTTTATATTTTATATATTGTTGTACAGTTGTGAGGGTGTTCTTGCTTCATCTTAGAACTCACCAAATAAAAAAAGACATCAAATGTCGATAAAAACTTTTTTGTGGTTTTCATATAGGTATTTCATATTTCAGTGTTCTCGGCAAAAAAAAGGTCATCCACCAATTTTTGAAGTTTCGAAAGTCGTGTTTTTACACTGCCTTTTGGCAGCTAGAGTGAAGAATGAGGATATAAGAAGAATGAGCGGATGCAAGACGAGTGTTGTGGACAGAATGCGCGTGAATAAACTACGGTGGTTTGGACATGTCAAACGAATTAACGAGGCAAAAATGACAAAGAGGATAATTATACTTGTCTGAAAGAAAAGGTGTGAGGAAGATCGAGAGTCCGGGAACCACGTGGCTTGGTCACGCGGATCAAACTCAAGGACGACCGTGTGTTGAGTAAGAAAAATCGACGTGCGTGCATGAAAAATTGTATGAATGTGGAGGAAGCGAAGGAAGTGTGTAAAGATAGATCTATTTGGCGTTTCGTTCTCTCTGCCAACCCCAATTGGGATAAGGTGTGAGGGAATAGTGTATAGTGTACCTTCCGCTCTGGAATTAGGTATGCCACTCGTAACAAATATTTCATATTTTATTAGTACGGAAAAGATAGCGTGCATGTTTATTAATGATGGGGTATGCAATCTATCTTGAATGCCTTATTTCATTATGACACGAAAATGACGACCTGTATCGTTATGTACTATTTTTAAATATAGTTAGTTTTTTTTTTTAATATATTAGGTTTTTGTTACAAACCCAAATACAACCTTGTACACTTTTCACAGAAAGCTAAAAGCTTGTGTCGTGAAAGGGGAGCTTGCCGGAACCTGGGATCGAACCACGGACCCTCTGTTCACAAGGCCGAGACTCTACCTCCAGGTTACCGATGATTTCATTGGATATAACTGCTTGAAGAAGAGGCAGAAAATGAAAACTGTTTATTTACACAATATATTATCTAGATAGGTACATTATATTTCCAGAATTTAGGTACCTACCTACTTCCAAACTCATTAAAAAATTTAATGAAAAACACAAGTGTATGTTTTTGTACCAACTTAACACTCCGTGACATGAATGAGTGGTATATTCAACTTTTTTTCAATATTTCTTGAAATATGATACAAATTAGTGAGACAGTGACTTAGTTGATGATAAACGAATCAAAAACCCTCAATATTTTGCAAACTTCATTCATGAAACTACCACATAAGGCTTAAAAAAGACAACGTCACTGTATTCGGTAGCGCCCCGGACGGGACTTGATTTCGCAATCCTCCCTTTTCGTGAGGAGTGTTTTGTCCAGTTAACTTACCTACAAGCTACCTAAGGCTCCAATATTTTTGCCAACTTCATTTCCTTTAGTAATTTTCGCCACTTCAAAGATAATTGACTACAAAATAATTATAAAGATTCTCAATACGGTAGGGTCGGAGATGCCAACACTGGCATAGTGGTATTAGAGTAGAGAGAGTTGAAATATAAATAAATTGTCACCTAAACGGATAAATGGGAGTTATTGGACTCCTGAAATATCCGACAAATACTTATTTCAACAAATATAAAGATTCTGATCATCATTGTTGGAAATAACAGAATCAAAGTAGAGTCTCTTTTCTAGCGATAAAGTCATTTTAATTAATGTTATGTTGAAAATATCAACATGAGCATTCAAAATTTCATTAAATAATTTTATAGCCTTGCTGACAGGAGAATTTGGTATTATGTTAGCGTAGATTTTTTATGAAAGCGGTCGTCTGGCGGCCTTTGAAATGTGTTGCTACAGACGCTTGCTGAAGATTCATTGGTAGGAACACGTGCAGGGTAGGCGAAAAAAGGCAAAGAGAATCTGCCAACAACGAGCTAACTTGATTGGTCACAACATCAGGCACCCAGGACTGCTCAACGCTATCGCCGAAGATAGTACCGAAGGCACAAATGGCAGAGGCCGACCAAGAGACGCTTATATGGACCACCTGAAGAGGGACATGAACTGTCATACGTAGAGTTGAAGAGACTGGCTGAGAATAGGGAGGAGTGGAGAAGAAAATCCAAACTCGTTGCAGACCAATCCAATGGATTGTAACTCATTGCAGATATATACCTTTTTTTGACGTATGTCTAAAAATATAACAAAAAAGCGTGTATCATGTAGGGTAAGTAATAATGTAATATTTGCAGACAATTGTTTGTGGAAATGGGCTTTTTGTTACACACAATATCAATTCAGCTCGCTTCAGAATGTGTGTGTGTATTTTATAACATTACAAAGAAACAATTATCCTGAGACTTCACAAGCTTTTGAAGTATCAAGTGTATTATAACAAAACTAGAATAAATTTAATTGTAACGTCTGCGAACAAGTTTCATCAAGCTTTTTATTAAAACACATTTTATCAACAAAGCTATCGTCGAGAAGTGCTTTTGAGACTTTGAGACATATTACATTATATTTATTAATATAGACGAATATGTTTTCTTTTATTATACATTTACATCATTTCGCAATTAAATCGTCTTCGCTATGCCTGCAAAATACTACATTTAAAGGGTACAAAAATCTCATTATTTTAGTTTCGGAGTGTAGTTGTAGTATCTATATGGACAGTTTGCAAATTATCGCTTTGTAAGCCCAGTAAAGAATAAGGCTTTTATAAGGCTTTAATACTTTTTGTAAGTTTAAAAGTGTCCTGTAAAAGACGGATATTCGTAAAGCTTCACGTTTTAATACATTTAACATCTTCTCTTCAGCGATGAGGGAGTGGGAGTTTCCATGAATTATCCAAGGAAAAGCAGCGCTTAAGATATTTAATATCTCTCAATAACTGTAGATGTCTCAGCATATAGGTCATTTCATCGGTAGATGCGGTTGGACGAGACGAATAATTTGGTATCAATATCTCATTTTTGAAAACAATCACACAAATGGAAGGTTTAATTGGATCAATCGACGATATATAAACTTTTAAATAATAAGACCTTGATACAAAACATTTCCCAGAACAGAAATCTGATCCTTATTCGTTTGTATTAACATATTAAACGCCATGTTATTTTACTCTCGTCTCCGAAATACTAGATCTAAAACCGGCCTCAATCGTGAAATATGTAATCAACAATAATTACGGTTGAGTTATGTTTAGTTGTGGAATATTGTTTTTATTTGTGTAGACACCCATTTTGCACTTTTTTGCTCATGTGTTTGGACGATGCATGGCTAGTCCATAATATAAACTGGCCATCGTTTTATAATGTGTTGTCATCTACGAAGCATTGCAAAAAAGTTGGGATTTAAGGAGGGGCCGTGGTTGCGTGGACAGGTCGCCGGCACCGTGCGGCCTTAAGCGGTGCATTAAGTTTCTGATCACCTACTGTGAGATGAATATTTGATAACTGTAAACCCAAACAAAAAAAAAATTCTTTCCTTATTTCCGCGATGTACATTGTTGCTTGCATGTGTTCTTTTTCTTTTCTTTTGTTTACTTTATGTTGTATTTTATTTCTGTTATGACTGTTGATATGTAAGGGTGTATATATGTATGCATGTGTTTTTTTTTTAATTTAATATTTATTTTAGTTACCGGGTTAGTTGGAACACATCGCATTTGAACGATAAACTCGCCCTCTATACATTGAATTGTATAACTGTTATTTTTATGACAGTATTTTATATTGTAATATTGTAACCAATGTACCTACAGTGAAGAATAAAATAAATAAATAAATAGATAAATAAATAATAAATAAATATCTCTTGTAAAGGTAGGCCTCTAGCTAGTGTATCATACATAATTATCGTAAAAGAACCTTTTAGAAAAGAGCGAGTATCGGTTAAATGTTGCGCAATGAGGGACATGAGTGCGATAAAAACATAATCCTCGTAAGGAACAATGCGTGTTGTAAAACAAAAAGTAACCTAACACGGTTCGTTTGCATAATATAGCGAGTGTTGTGTCATAGTTTTATCGGATTTGGATTAATTGACCAATGGAATTCACAATCATACATAGTGTGCGATTGCGCGCGATAGTTAAAACAACCGGTCTGCTAAATGCGACTAATTTTATCATTTCTTAATTATTTTTGAGAGTGAAAATTTCAGATGAAGCACAGCTTTGTGACTTGTATAGAAGAAACGCTACTGATTTCCACAGTAAGTTACACTCAAATGTTTATCTTAAGATTGACAATACCAAAATTTAAAGTAGATAAACAAATTATATATTCAAAACAAATTAAAGAAGTTAATTAAATTTAATTTGTTTGATCCCTGTTAAATGTCAATTTGGTATTTATTTGTGTAATTAAGGACACAAACTCCTGTTATATATAATTATAAATTATATTCCTTTATTTTGATATACGATATTTGCTCATATTATTGTAAGGTAGGTATTATTATTGCTCAAAGAAAATCATGTGAATTTCAAAAACTTTGTAATTCATTTTTAGTATTTCACATCGTAAAAAATTTCAACATCCAGCGGAATTTGATAATAAGTGGAATTCTAATGCTTTTATTTTGATTTTTGGTGCATTAAATATTGTCTCCCAACCTGAATGTCTCAATTTTTTTGTTGGCACGGACAACTTGCATGTTTATCATATGCAGCTGGTCGGCTGGTTTCTCCTATTCGCTGAATTTGAAGAGTAAAATATTATCATTCAAATTACTAATTAAATTTTAATTTTCTGTAATTTATTGGTTTACCTAATTTTTGTAGTTTAGGGGAGGGTTTTTGTCAGGGGGAGCCCTTAAGGCGAATCCTGAACCCTCCCTTTGAATTTTTCTTTTATTTCGTTGAGTCTGGATGATATAGGAGGTCAGTTCTCAAAATATCCAGGGGAAAGTGGTGAGAAAACCCTAAATGTTAAATATTACCTAATGATTAACACCCAACTAAAATATATATTAAAATTGATATATAGTTGGTCAGTTTTGCTAAAATATTTCATGCAAAAATCAATCTGATATTCTACTGTTTGTTTCTTATGTGTGTTTGTATTTTTAAGTTTGTTTTCATATAATATGGTCGTAATTAGTATTTTTGTGTTATTTTACATTTTTTTTGTCAACTTCATTGTTGTACAATGGCCTCTCGTGCCGTATAAATATATCAATAAAGAAATAAATTAAAATATTTCTTGTAATTTTTCTAACACCTACCTTTAACAGGACATCCGAAAACTTACGAAAAAGAGTGGGAGACCAATTCATTGCCGAGCGGTCCACGCCGAAAGATTATTTTTTAGATACAAACATACAAATCATCGGCATATTAACGCTGAGAGTAAGACTCACCTAACATTATTCTCGCTCACATAAAGCACTCTTATGAGTCCTCGGGGACTAACAAATACGAAATTAAGATATATTCAAGAGAAAAACTATTTTAAGGTGGCATAAATAATACTTAAGTATACCCTGCAATTTCTATGTTGAGAAATAACACTGCAGAAAAGAGAGAAAATTCAGCAGCCTCGAAAAACATGGATAAATAGTTTTTGAATGAAACATGATATATATATCGTGTTTCATTTTAAAAATTATTTATATGAGCTTCTACTAAGAACCGTCGGTCGATAAATTAAACTTTATCGACAAATGACTTTTTTTAATATAAAATGTACAAGGTTTCGTGAAACTCTTCATTATTATGTGTAACGTTGTTCTCGAATCAGAAAAAAAATATATGTAATTAAACCAGCCTAAATCAATTCGCAAGCATCGGGACACCTTATCTGTTTAGTACTAGACTAAGAGTTCGCATGAACAGTAGGATTACTATTGTCACGATCTTAACACTATGATGCGCGAGGTGACTATAGTCAAAAAACACGTGCATGCCAATCACGCGGCAGCTGACAATAGTCGCTTTCAACATTTACATGAGTAGGTATTATGATTTAATTATATTACATAACCCTAAAAATGTACAAGACATTGGTTTATACTTGTTATACTGTTGTGATATTTATCAGTTTTTAAGAAATATGTCTTTTTATTCTTCTTAATCTTGCGAAAAGAGAAAATATTGCCTTACCAATAAAATACCAACCTTCTTCCACGCAAGAATGCACAATATAGGAGAGAAATAATTTTTAGTAGCTAGATAATAATATAAAAAATAATATTTGTTATAAACTGCAAGTTGTCTCGTGAGGGTGGTATCGGATGGGGGTTCATATTTGGGGAAGTTTTTTTTTATTCTTAAATAATATCTACCCTACGCAAGGGATGTTTAAATATTGACGAGAATATTGTGCTAACTGAGCTGGTCAAAAATTCCTTATTTTTCTATCAAAATTTATTTCATCTTCCATTCGGAAGAATTTCTCAGAGTAGGTAATGCCAATTTATTCAAATTGTGAAAAATTTCACCCAATTCTATGAGCATGACTTTTTTAAAACATGATTAACTTGTGTGAATGAGACGATTTGTTTTAATATTGTGTGAATGAGACAAATTTTTGGAATAGGTATGTTTAAACTTTTAAATAATTGAACATCTGTTCCATTTATAAACTTTGCGTACAAAATATTTAAAATTCCATATTTTCGAGCTAGAACCGAAAATATAATAAAGTTAATCATAAAAGTGTTTTATTTTAAAACATAAAATACAGTATGAATTATCTGTCTTATTAATATATGAAATGAAATATCAATAAATCTACTAGGTACCTTTTTATTTATTCCAAAAACAGCACCAAATGCTTTTTGCAAACACAAAATAGAAATAAAAAATTGTAGGGACATATTATTAACAGATATCATCATCTTCGCCCTCAAATCTCCTCTCGGGAGCACAGGGCAGAAACCAGCCTCCTCCACTCAGAGCGTCTCTGTGCCAATCGCAACACCTCTTCCCACGACATTCTTTGCACCCTGATGTCGTTGTCATAGAAATGGTGTATTGTGAAAGAGGGTCGCCCGGGCCGACGGAACCCTTGCGGACCGAAGAACAGTGCTCTTTTAGACCAACTATCATTGGGCATTCTCAGAACATGACCCAGCCAGGACCATCGTCTCAGAGATTACAGATCTCTGCCAGGTATCATCATCATCATGATGATCGTCTCAGAGATAACAGATCTCTGCCAGGTATAAATAAGCATAATAAATTTAGGTATAATAAACAGCATTTGACTTTATTTCAAATACACACCTGTTTCCTTTAAAAAAACAGGAATCATTCAGCCAACTACATATTACTTACTTAATTATTAGATATGTCTTAGCTTTACTAGTATTTGAAAATGCATACTTGATAATAAAACATACAAAAAAACTTCAATATAAATTTAAAATTAGCGTCACTGAAAAAATCCTTTTAATATTTGACCATCCCCATAAAGTTACACTGCCGCGTGACAGAACATGACAATATGGATTTTTACATTTCATGTACTATTATTTCACAGGTAGGTGATTTTTCATAGGGTACTAGAGCGAAAAATAGTATCATGATAGAAATATTTTTATTACTAGAATGATTTTGCTATTTTTTTCTATAGGGAATGTACATTTATGTCGTCGATAAAGACCCTTTCAGGGTCAAGCAATCTTATAATATTCTTTTTTTGAAAAAAAAAAAATGAAAATAGAATAACAGGTTCAATATCGATGCGTAATTTCTTAATCTGACACATTTTTATTTTTTTTACTCGATTTTTTTTGTTTTTACCCTCTTTACTTAAAAAGTGTGCTCTTTATCTATGTACTCGTATAATATCACAGAATATTCTATAAATGAGTTAACCAACAGGCTAGTCTAATTTATAAAATTCTCGTGTCACGGTGTTTGTTATCATACCCCTCCGAAACGGCAGAACCGATTTTGATGAAATTTTGTGTGCTTATCAGATAGGTCTGAAAATCGGCCAACATCTTTTTTTCATACCCATAAAAGTTAAGGGTGGTCCACCCTAATTTTTTATTTTAGTTTTGGAAAAAAAAAAATTTTTGGACATTTTTTTTATGGTGAGGCATTAATAAATACATACAGCCCTAAATTTTCACCCTTCTACTATCAACCCCTATTTTTTAGTGGCGATATTAGTATATGGCAAAACAACGTTTGCCGGGTCAGCTAGTAAATATATATAAACTTACTAGTTGTCGTTTCAATTCCAACACAAATATAAAACAAAAATATTTGAACGCTAGAGATGTCATAGTAAGAAGTGACTCGATTGACGCACAGATGATCTGAATGGAGGAGGCTAATTTTAGCCCTGTTTTTCCAGGAGAAGAGTTGAAGTGTTAGGGAATGAGTGATGTAGGTATCTATATTATTCAAATAGAAATAAACTTTGTTTTTTCGCTTTGTATGCACTTCCATTTAAAATACTTGTATCTCTAAAGAAAGAATAAAATTTAGTATCGGATTCTTATATTGTTTTCCGATTCCGCCTATACATGTCTTACTTTCCGCGCTACCGTATTAAACATTCTGCCATGTAGGCAAATGATAATAATAATAGAAAAAGGTAGGTACCTACATATTGTAGGTAGGCACATAATATAATTATACAGGTGAATGGTATTATTGCTATCTGTCTGTTATCTACCTTTATTGTAAAAGTTTAGTATTTTTATAGTTTTTGTTTTGAATACCTTTCCCCATAATAAATTCACATAAAATCGAAACACCCTGTATTTAATGGGTGTCGTAACTCTAATAATGGCTCAGTGATACACATGCAGATGTTATTTTTTTTAATATTTGTAAATAATAGAATAACATTCATTATTGTGAAGCGGTTGTGTATGGAAAAATTTGCTCTCTGTTCATTTACTTACACAATTTTGAGGGTAAAATAGCTAATTATAAAACAAAGTATGATTGTGTTTATTTGATGTGTATATTATTATTTCAATAAATATATTTCAATTTAAATAAATGTATTTTTATGTATTTTTATTGTTATTATCAATGTACCGTAAAAATAAATAAATAAAATTGATATCACGACACAAGCATATTGCTTACTGGGAGTAGGTATTAAAGGTGTATTTATTATATTTATATATTTATTTTATTCTTTACTTTACATTTGTTATAATATCACAAAACAAAACAGTTGTGTCATAAAAATATCAGTTTTACAATTCAATGTACCTACAGAGTTATACACAAGTCTTTTTTTTTTAAATCGGTCACCCACTCCTTTCCGTAAGTTTTCGACATTTTACCATCATCTTGAATTCAGCTCTGGGGTTTTGCCACTCATCCTAAATGTCTTAATTATTTTGTTGGCATGTAGAGGACAGCTTGTATGTTTATTAGATGCAACTGGTCTGTCGATTACCCCACATGTAGGATATGTCATTATGGTATATTAGTAGTACCTAGTTATGTATGTATTTTAGATATTCATCATCACCATCATCATCATGAGCTCGACAGCCCTAGGTGGGCCTTGGCTGAATCCAGTAGTCTCTTCCACTCTCGTCTATCCTTTGCTTTTGTCTTCCAGTTTATGATTTGCAATGTGGATGCATCGACGCTGACAGAGTCCATCCATCGCAGTTTGAGCCTTTCTGGTATTCTTCGTCCTTGTGGTGTAAGGAATGTGAGGCGTTTTATAGGGCTGTCGTCGTCCATTCTGATTATGTGACCAGACCATCTTAAGCGCCCCACCTTGATGGAGGTTTTTTTAGACATTCATCCTTTTATAACATGTCCAATGATTAACCCATCAACCATAACGGTAGTAAACATCCTAAACGACGCGCGGCGGCATTTAGAAAGAAGCTATGTGAAGTTAGCAGCAAATGACGACGGTGATAGCTATCAATAAAAAAACTTATCCATTATTAGAGCAACCAATAATAAGCAACCAATAAGGCATAATATTTTTATTAGTATTAGCTGTAGGTAGAACATATTATTATACTAGAAGTAGCATCGAAATCTATATTCACAAAAAAATGAAATTACGTAAATAACATATTTAATAATTTCATAATAACTTTTTCAGTGGTGTCTCCAGACCGGGATGGTTAGAAGATATTGCATTCTAGCGATAAACTCGCCTTTTTTATCAATTTTATTCATTCGTGATATTATTAATATGATTAGGTACCTACTTATTCATTAAATTGAATGTTTTCAAAACAACCCGTGAGATGGCGTGTGAGTTGCCATAAATCACTGCTAGGGAGGTAACCAAAGAAAACTTATAAATCAAACTTTATGTTTAATCTCTAAGTTATATCTACGTAAAGCTTCGCAAAATCAAAACGGCTTGTGAATAATTTTGTAACTAAGTATTTTTTTACAAAGAAAATGTGTTACTATCCCGTGGAGCACCTGATACAGAATTAGTCTCCCACTCTTCTCCGCGAGTTTTCAAGTGTCCTGTGGTCGAGAAAATTAAGACAATTAACATTTTAAATTCAGCGATGAGGTTTGCCACCCGTCTTGAATTTCTTGATTTTATATTGGCACGGAGAGGACAGCTTGCGTGTTTATTATATGAATTTGTTCTGCTGGTTACCCCATCAGTGGGATATGCCGTGATGGTATAGTAGTAGTATATTTTACTTTAAATTAATTATTCGTTTTTTTTTTCCATTGACGATTCTTCCGAAACGTTGGGTGTCCATGGAACTCACTGTCTGTAAGAACACCTACAATTTACTTGTGTTTGGGGTATGATTTCTTTTCCAATTGCATATCTTTTTTGTCTAAGTTTTTATTCAATAGAATCTAGAGTTATACATATCAGGGATGTTGCGGATGTCGATTTTTACACATCCGCGGATGTGAATGCGGATGCGGATTTTTGAAGGCTCACATCCGCGGATGCGGATGTTCAAGATGTTATAGAAAAAATTAGGAACTATCTTAGTTGGTAGGCCCCACTGTCAAATATGTGACGAAATTGTTGCTACAATAATATGATGGTTTTTTTGGTGAATTTTTTTTTTTGTTATTTGCAAAAACTGGCAAAAAAAATAAAAAAATAAAATAAAACCGGCAAAAATAAAAACGCTTCGGATCTTGTCACCAATTTTTTCGTTCCCATTGGTTAATGTCAAGTGCGAACGGCACGCGCCTTTCGCCGGCCCCGCCCCATTTCTTTCTTGTCGCAAATTGTCTTACATCCGCATCCGCATGAACATCCGCATCGATTATTGCGGATGCGGATGCGGATGCAGATGTCCAAATACATGCGGAAGCTCTGCATTTGCGGATTCGGATGCGAATATTCGCAACATCCCTGATACATATGTATATGTGTATCAGTTAAATTGGATCTGCTTTGTATTATTATCAGTTAAGAAGCAACAATCGTTTATTGATTCAATAAATAAAAAAGTACACCACAAAATGTTCTCAGAAAAGGAATATAAAAAAGGTGAACGCCCGAAGACAGAAACTGTTAATATAATTATAATTAAGGATCATGAAAGCAGTGTACTATAGATTTTTTTACAAAAGAAAAATAATGTATTTATTTATTAAAGCAACCCCAGAGAGTTAGGATAGAAGGATGAATGATAATATAATAATATGTCCTTACTATTCTGTTTATTGTAAACGGTAAACAGCATGCAGAGAATACACTAAGGCCCAAAATTACAATGCAGGCTTAAGATCCTCCTTTACCTTAAGGAACACATAAAGCTTCGCTTACCAAAATTACGCGAATTACAATGTCTCCTTAGCACGAATTTGCGGCTTAATCTACTCCTCAAGTTAAAGAATACCCGGGGGTGTCCTCAACAACGTTAAGCTCGCTTAAACTCAGTTAATTTTTTCATCACCAGGAGGCGCCACTAGTTACAATAAGAACAAACTGACATTAATGTCATATGTTCGCGCCATCGCGCTTTTTGTTTGTTGTTGCTAAGATTGTTTCATTTGCGCTTCTATTTGGATTTTTTCGTTACTGACCCTGTTTCGCCGGTAACGAAAAAATCCAAGAGCGTTCACGAAATCAAAACAACAACACGAAAAATGGCGCGCATCCCCGTTAAAATGACAGATGTGAGGTTAATGCATAGACAAAATCACAATAAAACAACTAGTAGGGCTACCAACTTAACCATATTTGCGGCTTAGTCAAGTCGCGGTCGAATATTGATTGAAATTTTCGTGTGAGCAGTAAGCTCGACTTAACTTTTATCTCATGAAAGCTCCACGATAAGCTACTGATTGTAATTTTGGGCCTAAATTATACCACAGCCTTGTAAATAAACTAATAAAAACTCCAGCTTTCTGTTTCCTAGTAGTCCTTTGTCATAAGGTTAGTGAACTTTCGTAAAATGGTGTTGCTATATATTGCCCTGCATCGAATCTCTTCGTCTTCAGCAGTGTAAGCTGCAAGAGCCTCGGTATGTTTATCTTATAATTTTATTTTTTATTTTAACGCGACAATGGTTAATTTAGTTATAAGCGACACTAGCGCCCCCGTTTAACCGTTGTTTACATCTAAATATTAGTATAGGAAAAGGTATTATTTATTAGGAATTTTCATTTTGGCAGTTGAGTAAGTTTTCACGTCTTGATAGTTTAACGCTTAACTCACAAATCACTCTACGGAATATTATTATTATACTAGCTAACTCATAGGCAGTGGCGTTCTATGCATACATGCAAAAATAAAACGAATGGCTGCAAAGGTGATATTTTCAAGCAAAATGTAAAATACCAATCACAGGAGTGTATTGTAAAAAGGTAGTTTAAACATGTCTTTAGGTCTCCCACAAGTGCCGTAGCCATAAGATTTACCCATGTAATATGCTTGCAAATTGTTTTCATTGTGCCAATAAAAAATTAAGACATTCCCAGGACAATCATTCTCTGCCTTTTACGGGACCCTCAAAAACAGAAAAAAGAAGAAGACTCCACGGAACAAAGGTTTAAAGACACTTATATAAAAATGAAAAAAATGTGGAGCTGTCAGTTTACTGTTTTACTATTCTTTAGAATTGTTCTCCCACTCTTTTCCGTAAAATTTTCAAGAGACCCTTAAAAAGCAGATGTTCAAAAAAAAATTCATGTTAATTCCACGATAAGGTTTGCAACCCGTCTTGAAAAGTTTACTTTTCTTACAAACACGAAGAATACAGCTTGCATGTTCATTAAATACAGAAGCTCTGCTGGCTACTCTACTTTTGGAATATACCATGATAGTACCTATAGTAGAAATAGTATTTTAGATTTCCTATGCATATTGAATCGAAATTCGGCAAAGTTATAAACAAAAATGACGAGATTCTGAAATACATATTTCACATTGTCGAATCCAAATATTCATTATGAATTCACGACCAATATAAAAATTGTAGTCCCGCCACTGCTTATAGGTTACTATTTACATGACTTAACTCAAGTGAAAATATTATTTTCATTTTTGCAAGTAAGAAATGAATATTAAAACAGTGGTCGATAGGCCGATGTTAGAGTTTCAGATTTTACATTAGATCTTGTGGACACTGAGGCACAGTTTTAAACTCCACTCTGTCTGAGACTCTCAGCCAATGTACACCTAGGTCCTTATTAGGCATTGGTGTGATGTGGCAGCGATTGTTCTCTCTGTAAATGGTCCTGGCGGCAGCATGAAAGGCCATCCTAAGACGATTGATAATAAGGATGTGGGGCAGTTCTGTGCATAATATAATTTTGAAGTAGTCTAGACTAGAGACGACGAAGGCGGCGACTAGACTTTTTACTGCATCTGGTACTATTTGTAACACAAGGGCCAACATTTCAATGCACCATAAGGTCACCCTATCCTTAAGCAATATTAATGCCAATAAATAATTTGCTAGTTTTGTTAAATAATAATTGAAGTGTATTTTGTGATATTTTGTCTGACGACATTTTTTTTATTATGTAACTGTTGTATGCATAAACTTTGAAAGACGTAAAGCTTCTAACTTTGTGCTTTTAAAGTTTATGTCATATATCACTCATTGTTAATTTCATATATCTAATAAATAAATATTATCCAGAATCTAATTAATAATGCTATGTACGTTTTGTAGATACTGAGTTCGGTTCAGAGTATCGACTCATCTACCAATTACCAATATATGAATGAATGAGCTATGACTCAAAGTCCGGATAAGGAGTTGCATAGAGGAGATCTTAGAAAGTGAATACTTGGATCACAATAGTGATTTACCTACCAACAAACAATAATTCTGCAAAGAGAAATAATGTCGTAAACAAAATTGTTAGAATGGTCAAATTATGTAAAGTATAGGTATCTCCTGAAAAAATTAATAGTACCTACCTATGACAGATTGAATTTATAATCTATATTTATGTTTTTGGGACTTTTCTCACATCGGTCCCCCACAATTTTTTGTAAGTTTTCGAATGTTCTGTAAAAAACAGGTGTTCGAAAATAAATAATAATAATAATGAAAATATTTATTGCACAAAAAATCGAAGGTACAAATAGAAAACAAAACAAGACAACAATAACTGAACAAATAATTTTCCGCAATGGGCGAGTTTATCGCAGAAGCGTGAATGGAAGCGTTGGAAGACCAACTAACCCATTGTACAGATAGGTACATTTTATATTGTAAATTCGGTAATGTGGCCTACTATCCATCCTGAATGCCTTATTTTTTGTTGGCACGGAGAACACAGCTTGCATTTTTATTACATAGAGCTGGTTTCATTCATTGGAACTGATATTCCTGTAACATTCATGGGGGAGGGAGGGTGCAACCCTTAATGGGTGCTGGCTACCCAAATTGTGAGATATGCCGTGATGGTGTAGTTTTTAAAAATAGCAAAAATGATAAGCAGCTCTCCCCTGTAGATTTTTTTGGATAAGTCATGGATTGTTATTCAAGTTTAACACACGAAACTATGGTAGTTATACTTATATGGATAAGGCTAAAAAAGACAATGTTCAGTAAGTTATTCTTTTTATATGTTATTCAGTTTTCCCTGGACGGGACTATCCATTTAGATTATGTAAAAAACGTCAAGATAATATATTTTGTTCGATGCCTTATTAGTCAAATTGACTGTAACATAACAATATTATAATGTTATAGTTGTCTTATACAGTTAGTCACCGAGTAACTGATAGTAACAAACAGATACAAAATACTTGTAGTACATTCTACTTCCTACACGGTATATTAACAGTGAGTTCTTGTTACAGAGACTACAATACATCTGTAGTTTGTTACAATAGATGGAATGAGCCTTTTCACATTGAAGAAATTGCGCCGCTGACAAAGTATCAAACCAAAATTATTTAACATACTGCACGACTTACATAAATCTCCAGAGAAAACAATTAATATTATCTGTGATTGTTGCCTAGTTCAAAAATTGACAAGCTTGTATTATTTTTTATTAATTCGTTTTTGAATTTGTTCTTTTATTCTACTCCTTGGTTTTATGTTATATAAAGTTTTGTGAGTTCCATAAGTTGTCCAATTTTTTGTTATAATAATATTACTTATGGCTATTAGCCGTATGATGTATTTGTAAGGTCTATAGAAAGAAAATACCTTGAGAATAATAAAAAAAAACTTAAAATAAATTGTAAAAAGCATCATAGTAGTATGTGAATCTACCACAATAATCTATTTTAATGTACCTATTACTTTTTCTCCAACTATTTACCGGGCAAATTGAATGCAATATTATATATACTTTTTAATATTATTTATGATTCCTTTACCTTTTCATAATATGCTTTTCAATATTTTTTTTAGGATATCAATATTCATTTTCACAATTACCTACGCAGTAAGCAAGTATTAACATTATCTAGATTGTAATGATTTACAATGAAATATTATTAGATACATGTAATATATTTTGATAGTCGGGCCAATTCTGAATCTTAATGAACTAACTAACTAAAAAGTTGATTAATATTAGTTAGTATATAGTATTCAGCATTAGTTATGAACTATAAACAACTATAAACTCGAGAACCACCAAGTGCAAACGGTAAAATATATGGGACAAACTAATATTAGTCAGTGATGCCGCAATACAAAATGTTTTTCACGTTCCGATTTACACTTCTGGCAACAATTCAATAGTTGTCTCGCGTGAAAATTGTGAAATGTCAGATTTGCCGATATATTTTGGCGTTCGTATTTGCGTCGGTGGTGGTGTAATTTTACAATTTATACATGCTAAGAGTTGCCCTAAAAATATAATTTTTTACTATTAATTGAAAAAACAACTAACACTTCCAAAATATAGCAATATTCTGCGGTAAAATGACAGCAACTAATAATGTTGCACGTACGCACATTAAAAGTCGCGAATAAAATTCTGCCAAATCCAACTTATTTTAGTCGTCGGCTGTCAACTAAAATTTCATTCTGAATACGAAATCCATAGATTCTCGAAATTTATAGTTGTACCAAGGTGTCAAAATGAACTAATGAACTAAATTAGTACGGAAAACTGTGAATACGAATTAGAACTAATTATCATGACTCGACTATCTTCTCACACTTAGTTGACTTAGTTAGTGCAACTAAACTATTTTATGAATCAGTATTGGCCATATTAAGAATATTCGTCTTAAAATGCTTTTATCTAAACTCCAAAACCATCCACCCGCTTCCGACTTACTCCACCAACACGACACGAACATACTGCTTACTGTGAAGGCATTTGTAGTGTATTTTAGTTAATTTTAAATCCAGATTGATCTTAAAAAAAACGTCATATGATCAGATCAATACCTGGTACAATCTCAGTATGTGAAAAGATTAGTAGAATTTGCAATACTAGATATGTGCAAAGATTGGAGATTCTGTTACTCCCGGTTTAAGAGGAACAGTGATTCTAAATTATTGTTATTACTCTGTTCTGAGTGATATTATTACTATTGAAATATATAATAATATATACAGTCCTATAATATTATGCTACAACAAGCAAGTGCAGCATTGTTCACCTAACACTCACTTAGTACATTATATTATTATTAGACATAGAGATATTGTTCTATATTCAGTGTTTCCGTGTCTTAGATTACAATACTAGTGCAGGGTTGTCAAAAAAAGTTTGTAGCATTGCATAGTTTATCGGAATAACGTCTTTTTATTCCAATAACATGAAGAAATACTCACCTCATACTAGGATATTTCAGGAGTTGTAGTCTCTTATTTATCTGCACATTGAGATTGTTAAGAAGGGTGTGTGGTAAAAGTCTTAGAGAATGTGTGCGATACAGTGATATACGAGAGAAATGTGGAATAAAAGTTGGTGTAATTACAAGGATGAATGTAAATAAGTTCCGTTGGTTAGGGCATGTGGAAATAATGAATGAGGACAGAATGATCAAGAAGATATATATTTGGCTGAAAGGAATGGTGCTCGGAGACGTGGACATCCGAGGATCAAATGGCAAGATCATTTAAATGAATATCCTTTAAAAGGCAAAACAGCACGAATAACACGTTAAATATCTTCAATTTAACGATAAAATATGCCTACCATTCTAAATGTCTTAATTTTTATTGGCATGCAGTGAACGATTTGCAATTGCCACCCCTATTTCCAATCATCCCATACTGACTACAGTACATATGGATGCTTTGAATTCTTAACACAATACTTACCTACCTAGCTACATTTTCTATAAAATTCTTACCACGACATTATCATCATCCACTACAATGAACGTTCAAAACAATATTCTTTTCTGTTCTTAATTTAAAAAAGGAACAGTCACATTTAGTATTCCCACTCTTCTTACAGAAGACATTATGTAGACGAGTATCTCAACTCTAATGCCGTACGTCGGAGCAAAACTACTGTAAGTCAATTTTTGGCCAAAATCATCATCATCATCACCCTCAACGCTCCTCTTGAGAGCACAGAGGAGAATCCAGCCTCCTACATTCAGAGCTTCTCTGTCAATCGCGTCACTGCTTCCAACGACATTCCCTGCGCTATGATGTCCTTGTCATAGTAACGGTGTATTGTGAAAGAGGGACGCCCGGGTTGACGGAACCCTTGCGGACGGAAGAACAGTGCTCTTTTGGCCAACTGTCATTGGGCATTCTCAGAAAATGACCCAGCCAGAATCATCGTCCCTCCTGTATCACGGAGATTACAGATCTCTGCTGGGTGCGTCGGCGCACAGACTTCGGCAAAAAGACTTTTGTATTTATTTGTCAACAAATATACACGGCACAGGTCTATTTGAATGTGTGTACAAAAAAAAACGATATACACATCTGACAAAAAAAAGATAAATAACTTTGCAGTCCTTGTCTTGTTGCTTTGAAAGCATATTCACCACATTAAAAACGTGTTATATTTTGTCATTGCATTTATTCATAGCATCACGGTATTTTCCGCAGTTGAAAAAGGAAGTGGACAAACGATATTTTAAAAAAATATGCAAGTCGCCAGAAAAATATGCAAGCTTCCAGAAAAGAGTGGTGTGTGGTTTATTCAATGTCGAATAAAATATCCACGAATAAAAATATATAACCATTAAAACTAAAATGATCTAAAATTTCTATGAAAAAAAACACGTAATTTTTTTCCTTGAAATTTGAAAAATAGTGCAATAGTTAGTAACTATGGCCCACTATCATTTTTGACAGCAATTGTGTTTAAAAGAACTCTGATACTTGCACTGCATCATGTGACATAGCGTACTTTCGGCCTGACATGATTTATAGGAACATGATATTAATCATGGCATTCCTTTTCATTCACTGCTCTTCTTATGTCATCTCTTCTCTATCCTATTCAGTTTCCTTCATTAAGCAAAGATAGTTTTTGGGATGTCTAAGCTTCCATCGCATCATCTTAATATTGACAACTATTTATCTCTATGAATAAAACAAGCGAAATGTTTACTACGTGAAGTTTGTCCACTAGTGGGATATGCCGTCATTGTAAATTATCTGTAAAAACACTATAAAAGCGTGTGTCTTATTTTTTTATTTTTGCCGCATATTAATTAGGATCATATACGTAACAAGAATGAATTTTAATTTAATTCTGAATGTAAGAACATACGAATTATATTATTTTTGAGATATTTAAAAAGAAGACATTTAGGAATTCTCTCAGAGGCTTTACAATGGAATATAATATGTCCCACGCTGTTGTATATTTTTTTGAGTTTCTTGGATAATGTTATAAAGACATATTACATCCTAAATTCAGCGATAAAGTTTGTGACCCATCCTGAATGTTGTCTTTTTTTAAGCTCGACACTGAGCCTATTACTTTATTTGAACTTCTAACTATGTGATCTTATACATTGCAACTTTAACGCACTTTAAATACCTACCTACTTCAATTTTAATTTATCTTATTTTTTTTCATCTATTGAAATATTCTACTGAAAATTTGTATGAACATATTCATTTTTAAATCTCACACTAAAAATTAGGAAGCTTGAGTGTGTGTGGCATAACATCGCATCATCAGTATTATTACCTACTCCCTAAATATTATAAGGCAGATTGAAAATCGATGTATCAACGTATCATTCGTAATCCCTAGTTTTAGCGCTGTTCCATACTCATCAAATCACTCTTTCTACTTTAATATATATGGCTTTATTATTATGCACTATAAGACATATCATTACTTACAATATGCGCCTACTAATCTACGAGTGTATAGTAAATCGTCTGTGGATGGTAATTTTCAAATGCCTGATAAAGAACGCATTCCAATCACACTGTTGAATTCAAAATTGAAAAGGAAATGAAGAAGAATAGGTAGGTACGTATTTATTTATATCTTATGATTTTCTTATTACTTTCTAGCGCTGTTGTGATTGTTGATATTCTAATGTATTTTATTGTTCTTTATTTGAAAAATTCTTTACTTTATTGCAATAGGGAACATGCATGTGTGAGGAATATGAATAAATGTTATCAATTCATATTAATAAATATACGCTGATCACGAATATCCTAATAAGAAACCATAAAATAAAACTTTTCATTCATTATTTTCATTTTAAAAATCCATATTTTCTGTTATTGAATTAGTCCGGTGTGACGTCGCTAGGCGCTATTTTGTATTGCCACACATTTCACTCTTAGTACTGTTTGTAGCGCCTGATATTGTCAAACACTGCTCCGCCACGAGTGAACCTTTTTGCGGCGAAGTGTGAAAATTGCTTTTTTAAATGGTGATAAAAACATTAAAAATGCACATTTAAAAATATAAAAAGTACCATAATTTTTCAAATTTTCTGTACTATTTTTTGGGTTGAAAATTTTTTTTTGTGAAAGTTCCCCATTTTATGATATAGGTACCTACCTATTATATTTTCAATAGATCAAATTTATTTCGCGCTCTTTAAGGATATAATGATTGTTTATTCTGTAAAGGATAAATATTTTATTGGCACAATGTACCAATAAAATCAAGCCAATAAGTATATAGTTTTATAGAAATTATCACTGAATATAAATTTTGAAATCATTCCCTTAAATGCATGATTTTTTGTATTGCATTAAAAAAATTTTTTTTTGATACAGTTTGATATGTAGTTTTAGATAAAAATAATTAAAAAATCAATGACACAAAAAAGTACATTTTTTTAAAGGAAAATCAGTATGATGGAAATTTCCATCATCATGTATATAGTGTCTGTCAGCTAAAAAAAAAATTATGAAGTACCTAATATGGAATTGTATGTGAATGAAATTAAAAAAAATATTATAATTTTTTGATATTTCTCTATGAAAACGATGAGAGATGGCTGAGAAATTCAACAGTAAAACTTAAAAACGTAAAACCTGTACCATGACAATATTGCTACTGACACAAATCATAGACAAAAAGGTTGATATAGTTTTTATTATTACTTGAATCCATATATATTAACTCTTTGAATAATTACCAGATTAAAAAAACATTCCATTGCCATTAATTATAAATAATTGTACCAAAAAAATTAGTATGATGGAAATATCTATCACAATGTATTTAAGGATTAAGACATTACTAAAGAACTCTTTTACGTAAAAAAGAACTTTATTTAAAAAAATAAAACATAAGAATGTTTAGATTTTGTAAGTAGCTAAATTATGAATGAATATATTCCTTCATAGTGCTCGGAAACGTAACCGTTCGAGGATTAAATGGCAAGACCATATTTTATAAACTTCATCCTCCTGGACGGTTATGTGTCGAGCACACTGAATGAGAGA
The DNA here is from genome assembly GCA_947579605.1 of Athripsodes cinereus. Classification (NCBI taxonomy): domain Eukaryota; kingdom Metazoa; phylum Arthropoda; class Insecta; order Trichoptera; family Leptoceridae; genus Athripsodes; species Athripsodes cinereus. The sequence continues at coordinate 2,741,638 of OX388324.1, read as the reverse complement.
ACATACATGAGAAAACAGTGATGGGAGCGGAAAGTATGTGCAACGACAGAAGTAAGTGGTGCTTGTTTCTTTCTGCCTACCCCAAAAGGGAAGCGGCATGATGGTAATAATGATGATATAAATTCCTTTCGCTGGATACATTACATAATATTAGCAGTTATATTATAACAATTAAAAACTTAAAATTATTTCAACAATCATTAGTTATTTTGCTCTTCTTTCTTATAGCATAGACAACCAGCTTGGTCAGGATCCTCGCACTTCATAGTTGAAGGATTAAAATGAAGACCATCGGAACACTCCATCAAGTAGGAGACTCCAAACTCACACTGATAGTACATGGAACAATCGTTCTGATGAGCCAGGTAAGTATATGGAGTCTTCGTGTAAGGTTCTGGACATAAAGGGGCTGGGGTGAAATCTTCGCATTTTGAGTATGTACATTTGACTACGAGAGGATAATCACAAACCTGGAAAAAAATAAACAATTGTACATCTAATTATTTCATAAAACATTCGACTCAATACAATTTTAAAAATGTCGACAGGTGTTTGAAAAAATAAATGATATTTTAAATAAGACCCTGAGGTGACCAGATAAACTTTAGTCTCAGACTTCAAGTTGAAAGATCACGGATTCGTTTTCCAATATTTCACATTGACGACAATAGTATATTTCGTACGGTAAGACTGTTTGAAGTGTAATTATTTGAGTTTTTTAAATCCAGGTTCGTCTTCTTCAAAAAACATCTTCAATGCTGTGTGATGATGTATGTTACCAGGATGACTCACATCATCCCGAAAATCTTGTATATCGTAGGACAGAGAAGATGACCTTTATGTTTTTTTTAAAAGATGCAATAAATCCAATGCCTTGTGCACTTATGGGAAATATTCTAATTGTATAAATAAATCTATCCATTCATCCTATCACAGTATCTCCCACTAGTGGGGTAGCCAGCGGACCAACTATGTGTAGTAAATATGAAATTCATCCCTCCTGTGACTATTAAAATTAAAACATTCAGGATGGGTAAAATTTCTCATCGCTGAATTGTAGAAGATAATTTACTGTCTTGTATGTGAGATTTTATGAACACCTGCCTTTAACAGTAGGTACACTCGAAAACTTGCAGAAAATTAAATTGATAATGTTTGAATAAATCAGTGTCTCTACCTATCTATGTGTCATTCACTACCATCACGAAATCTCCCACAAAAAGGGCAGCCAGCGGATTCATTACATGTGATATGCCCGGTATAATAGGTATTGTGCCGAAAAGTTACCATCAAAAATAATAATTGTTATTTAGAAAGATCGGGATTTCAATATAAGACAATGCAGTTCATGAGAACTTTGAATATCCCGACATTAAAAATATTGCCTGCACTTAAAAGGTACCTGCATTAATATTATTATTAGATATTGTTTGCTAATCTACCTACCTGTATTCACAATTATTATCATTGTTTGTTTAAATTTGTATCTACGTAGCAACAGGGGCAATAAAAAGAATCACTCAACAAAAGATTAAGGGGCATTCATTATGTATCAACTTAAGGCGCATTCATTATGTATCAACTTAAGGCGCATTCATTATGTATCAAATTATTTAATGAATATTCTAGAATGCGTTTGTATTGTTATTATTGAGTATCAGCTTGGTTGGATTTTTTATACCTACGCTTCGAGATATTGAATGTTGATATCGATGATATATTTTGAATTATGTAAACGACTCTTTAGGTATGAATTTTAATATTATTGTAACATACGTAGTTTGAGTATTTAATTATCTACCTAAAGGGTTGGTTTGTGTTGCTATGTAATAGAATAAGGATTGTGTTATTTTGTGTTGTGCGAAAAAGACGCTATAATTATAAATGGTGATTATGGACACACGACATGTTTAAATTTAATATCAGTGAAAGAGACACTTTAATCTAAATCATATGTGAACTAATTAATAATTAAAATCAGTGCACTGGACGCTTTATAACATAATATTTATTTGTAAATATTTATTTCATCATGTACATAGTTCCTGGAATCCAGACAAAAGCCTAGGTGGACTCGTAATACAATGGTACCTGCGGGAAGGCGTGTACTTGTATTTTCATTAGCCAATCACGGCGCTGCACGTTGATGAATCACATCATAGTAGGAGTACATGACCAACCCCCTACCCCCACTCAAGGGTAGTAGAGAGATGTCCTTGAAAGAAGAGTGAGTCTCCATCAGCCATCCGTGGTGAACAGTCGTTATCAGTGAGTAGTAGCGAGCAGTGAGTCGTAAACAGGCGTCCTTGGTATAAGGATCGCTCCTGCCATCACTCATCAGCTGACCTTCAGAGAGACAAGTGTCTCTAGTCATTGGGCTTCAGTTGAGTCGAGATATTCTCCTCCTGAAGTCATGACGAGCCAACTCTGCACCTGTGTAGGCTGGTAATTGCCTCCAGGAGCCTCGGACGTGGGACTTCGCCCTCCCAGCACTGCGCCAAGGGGCGCCTTCTTCAACTTGTTTGCCTCTAGGCATTTTCATGCCAGAGGCGCCCTCATCGTGGGATCCATTACAATCATCGCAAAGTGAAATTTAATTATTTTAAAAGTGCTACGTTTTCGTTTTTATTGAAATAATAATCAAGTGTGTTTTTTTTATATTGGGATAATTACGTGTGCACAGACAATACGGGGTAGTGAGTAAGTCGTAGTATTGTGTTGCTGTTTAAAAAACCGTGTTTGTAATAGTGGTAAGAATTTTTTTTATTTTTAATTAAATGTTTATTTGAATCTAAATTTGTCTTTTACACATTTGTCCATTTAATTACAGATAACTTGTCGTCTCTTAATTTATATAGCCTCACTGTATAATTTAATCGAGACCATTTTATTGTTTTAACTCCTGGAGTGCTGTGGGTAGCCCAGTAGAGTCTCAGCCGTTGGCATTTTTGGCATAATATTTTATATATTAGATCCTCAACCAAAACCATTCTTTCACCATCCCTCTCTCACCCCCCCATATCATATTGGCTTCCGAACGTGGGTCCGTAACGAAAAAATGCACTCCTGTGCATAATCGTTAAAACGAATCCATCCCTGAGATTTTTAGTTTTTTTGTGATATCGGAGGAGGGTGTATATTTTTTTTAATAATGAACTGACAAGTTATCTGTAATGGCGAATGTGTATTGTTTTGACTTTTGGCTTTGTTTTATTGACATGTGTTTATTGTGTATTACGGTATGATTCGATCGATGGATAAGGTGTCGGATATCAGATGCTATGTGCGCGAATTTTCGCTTTCGTTCGGAGGCTGGACTGATGAAGGCCCCGAACGGTTCCTCAAAGAATGCGAGGAACGCTGGAAGCTTGAGTGGGAAGATGAATTGCCAAGGGAGGCTGTGTATTGCTTGCGCGGCGACGCTAAGCGGTACTGGAAGTCTCTGGGGTTTCGGTATTGTCGATGGGGTGTATTCAAAGAAGTAATTTTGCGAAGGTTTGGTGTGGAAGGGCAGATAAATGCGATCTATAATGACCTGTTGACAGTGTGTCAAGGTCGGGATGAACTGGGGAGTGATTTTGTTGACTGGAAGGTCAGGATAAACAATCGTTTAAAAGGGTATGGCCATGTATTATTTAAAGATGAAGGACCAGCAATGAGCGTATGGAAGCAAATGACATCCTGGTATAGGACGAGGATTAATGATCGGGAGTTAGTTAATCTGGAACATTTGCAAGAGTTGGTATGGCGCCTGGACTTTCCAGAATACACTCCGGAGGGACAAGTTGTGTTAGATAATCTTCCAGACATAGCATCTGTTCGCGATGAAATTCGGTGTGATGTACCTAGCCAGGACGCTAGGGAGGTTGAGGTACCCGCAGAGGATGAGGTTTCCCTCTCGGAGGAACAGGTTGAGGATGATATGGAAGAAGACACCGAACGGGAGGCACATACACCTCCCTCTATTCACGAATGGGTAAAGTCTTTCGCGTGGGTTTTAAAATCAGTTTTGGCAATGCTGATTATCGCCGGTTGCATCGTCGAGAGTTGCATACGTTTGCTAGTATGTACAGCTATGATTTTGTTTAGATTCGTGAATAGAAAAATATCGCGTCGCCGTAGAACAGCGTTGATATTGTTCGAAAAGATATATGCGTCCATCAATCGAATCAACTATGAATGTTATGCTATCGATGATTATTATTATAATTTGTTCATCGATATGGATTCTCGATGCTTGAAGTCGAGGAGAAAATTCAATCAAGCCAGATAGTCACATGTGTGTTATATTGGATTAGGATTGACTTAGGCTTGTTATAGGAAAATTGTTTTTTGTTTAAATATTTTTAAATGGTTTGAATATTTTCCGTAAAAATATCTCTGGCGCCCAGAATTAAAGTTAGAATGATGTATAGGTATAGTTTTCACGTTTAAAATGTTTTTCATTACGTAGGTAGGTAGGTGCAACTTTTGTTAAATGCCTACGTGTGCATTTATTTCTTTTAATCGTTGTGAAATGTTAATTTAAATTTGGAAAATGGAAAATAGAATTTGTTTGAAGTTACCAGCGAGTGTAACGTGTGAAGATAATTTATGTGGATGTTGGATGTGTGGAATATGTGAATATAATGTTGTTTTTCTGAATATGGAAGTTGTAACAGAGGAGAGAGATGCTTTGTATGATAGAGATATGTGAGGGATTCTCAGTTGGCACGGGGAGTTATTTGTAAGATGAGGTATTTATTCTGCGTGTTTTGAAGAGAAAGTATGCGTGTATGAGAAAGATAGTAATTCTGCGTGTATGAAGGATATGTTTTGTTTAGTATGGGATAAGCACAGAGGCGATGAGTGTTCCGCCCTGCGTAGTTCCCAATGTATTTCGTCGTGTGGACAGAGAGGTCCGTATTACTGAGTTTTGAGAGGGACATTGAGGTCCGATGCTTGTATGAGTTTGGAGAAATTCCCCAGTTTGCTGTCACAAAGCATGCTTGTTGAAAAGTATGAAGAAGATAATATTCGTTTTGTATAAAGAGTCACATCTACCTATGTATATTTTAGTCACATAACAAAAGTATATTAGACAATGTATGTGTAATTTTGTAATTTGAAATGGAGCTGGTCTTAAAGAAAATTGTAAAAGAAGAAACGCGTTAAAATGTTGTTAATTATTTTATTGAAATGTGTGTGCACCTATCTACTTGCTAATTGTTTTGAATTTTATTGCTAATCTCGCCAAATTGTATTGCATTTCAAATTTTATTGTGGGATGTGTTTTATAAAGAATGGATAACTTTTCGTCAAGGAATGGGTGGCGAATTTGATATGCCCGGTATAATAGGTATTGTGCCGAAAAGTTACCATCAAAAATAATAATTGTTATTTAGAAAGATCGGGATTTCAATATAAGACAATGCAGTTCATGAGAACTTTGAATATCCCGACATTAAAAATATTGCCTGCACTTAAAAGGTACCTGCATTAATATTATTATTAGATATTGTTTGCTAATCTACCTACCTGTATTCACAATTATTATCATTGTTTGTTTAAATTTGTATCTACGTAGCAACAGGGGCAATAAAAAGAATCACTCAACAAAAGATTAAGGGGCATTCATTATGTATCAACTTAAGGCGCATTCATTATGTATCAACTTAAGGCGCATTCATTATGTATCAACTTAAGGCGCATTCATTATGTATCAAATTATTTAATGAATATTCTAGAATGCGTTTGTATTGTTATTATTGAGTATCAGCTTGGTTGGATTTTTTATACCTACGCTTCGAGATATTGAATGTTGATATCGATGATATATTTTGAATTATGTAAACGACTCTTTAGGTATGAATTTTAATATTATTGTAACATACGTAGTTTGAGTATTTAATTATCTACCTAAAGGGTTGGTTTGTGTTGCTATGTAATAGAATAAGGATTGTGTTATTTTGTGTTGTGCGAAAAAGACGCTATAATTATAAATGGTGATTATGGACACACGACATGTTTAAATTTAATATCAGTGAAAGAGACACTTTAATCTAAATCATATGTGAACTAATTAATAATTAAAATCAGTGCACTGGACGCTTTATAACATAATATTTAACATAAGACAAGTGTCTCTAGTCATTGGGCTTCAGTTGAGTCGAGATATTCTCCTCCTGAAGTCATGACGAGCCAACTCTGCACCTGTGTAGGCTGGTAATTGCCTCCAGGAGCCTCGGACGTGGGACTTCGCCCTCCCAGCACTGCGCCAAGGGGCGCCTTCTTCAACTTGTTTGCCTCTAGGCATTTTCATGCCAGAGGCGCCCTCATCGTGGGATCCATTACAATCATCGCAAAGTGAAATTTAATTATTTTAAAAGTGCTACGTTTTCGTTTTTATTGAAATAATAATCAAGTGTGTTTTTTTTATATTGGGATAATTACGTGTGCACAGACAATACGGGGTAGTGAGTAAGTCGTAGTATTGTGTTGCTGTTTAAAAAACCGTGTTTGTAATAGTGGTAAGAATTTTTTTTATTTTTAATTAAATGTTTATTTGAATCTAAATTTGTCTTTTACACATTTGTCCATTTAATTACAGATAACTTGTCGTCTCTTAATTTATATAGCCTCACTGTATAATTTAATCGAGACCATTTTATTGTTTTAACTCCTGGAGTGCTGTGGGTAGCCCAGTAGAGTCTCAGCCGTTGGCATTTTTGGCATAATATTTTATATATTAGATCCTCAACCAAAACCATTCTTTCACCATCCCTCTCTCACCCCCCCATATCATATGTATAAACCATATGTATTGTTCACTTGGTTTCATAGAAATATAAGATTTAAAAATTGGAAAACCACATCACTAAATTGATGAATACCTGAGTGAACCTGAGTAGTTTTAAACTATCTTCGAATTCATAACTCATTGACTCCCCAAAGTAACATTTTGACAATTCCTACCTGTTTTTCATCATTCCAATGCAGTCCAGGATAGCACTCGAAAAGAACCAACCGATCATTGGCGCAGCGATAGTATTTATCGCAGTCACTTTCATGTGAATAATAAGACTTGTTGCGTTGACATGGCTGAAAAAAAAGCAAAAAATAAATATATTATGATTTCAACCAATAAAGTCATTGAAAATTTATCATTTTGATGACCGATATATTTTCAACATGTTAACATTCTAAATTTTGATATTTTTGTAAATTTAACAGATGAAATTAACATAAGTAGATGTACTAGTAGGAAAACTAGGGAAACTAAGAAACTACCATATAAACTATCATAAAAATAAAGTCAAAATTTTATTATATTTGTCATATATTTTTAAGCATGTAAAAGGCTAACGCCGTATATTGTAATAAAATAAAATATAAAGCTTAGAAAAGAAAACGTCACTTTGTTCGGTAATGCCCTGGACGGGACTTGAACCCGCATCCCTATCTTTACGCGAGGAGTGCTTTGTCTACCGAATAAGGTGACGTTGTCTTTTCTAAGCCTTATATGTTAGTTTCATGTGTTAAATTTACATATAATATATACATATTAACCTCATACAATGGTTAATTGTACAAAAAAAACATCGATAAAGGTAGACTATGAAAGAAGATTAAATGATTTGTAATTAAATGATTCACTATATTAATATTTAAAAGTTCTTACTTTATCCTCCATGCCAATCGCATTGGTGAGCATTAAAACGGCGAATATAGTTAATACCAGGAACAGAAATCCTGGAAAAATAATAACATTCAAATGAGTCAATCCTCGCCTAGGCATTAAAAAAAATAACATCCAGGATTGTGGCGTAGGTACATTATCGATGCTAAGTTGAAGGCATCACTGGCTCATACCTGGTGTTTTGTTGATATTTGCCTTTTTCTGTCATGTCCTTCTCTGTGTCTGAGGATGATATTTGTGTAAAAGTGGGCAGATATTATGTATGTGTGGACTGTTTGTGACATACGCTAGTTCTTTTCTTACTTTCTTTATTAATTTATTTTTATATATTTTGTTATATTCCTTTTTTTCATTTTATGTATAGTTAATAGTTTTGATATGTAACCAGGTTCACCTAGTTGGATAATCCTATTTCTTACTTGTACATCTTGACTGAATGACTGTATATATTAAACGAAAGAAATGTGGATTGAAAGTTGGTGTAATTACAAGGATGAATGTAAATAAGTTACGATGGTTTGGACACGTGGAAAGAATGAATGAGGACAGAATGATCAACAAGATATATCTGGCTGAGAGGAATGGTGCTCGGAGACGTGGACGTCCGATGATCAAATGGCAAGATCATTTAAATCAAATCCTACAAGACGGTCACGTGTTGAGCACGTTGAACAGGAGAGCATGCATGAGGAATTGTATGACAGTGACGGAAGCGAAAGAATTATGCAATGATAGAAGGAAGTGGCGCTCGATCCTTTCTGCCTACCCCGCGAGGGAAGCGGCATGATGGTATGTATGTATGTATTTATTAAATAAATAAATAAAAAAATCGTTTAATTGAAAGAAAATACATATAATCAAACTACTTACGTATCATCTTGAAGTAGAACAAAACAGCGCAATAAAACTGTCAAAAACAATTATGATTCAAACACTTTTCAACAATAAAATATTCAAAGATAGTTAGAATGAACAAAGAAAAAGATTATAATATTTTGCTACTAAAATCGGTAGGAATCTTGTCAGACAAATGCTTTCGTTTATTTATTAAAAGTAATTATTGATAAAAACAATCAGTGGTAATATTCTTTAACAATTTTATCACGGAAAGAGATATTGATAATAAATTATGATATGAAATTGTTACGATAAATAAATTTAGTTCATTTTACTAGCTTTAAAACCAGCTTCGTCCGGGATAAAATCTTATTATTTTTAAATACTGTAGACCATAGGCAATTGTGTCCTCTTACATCGCTAAAGACTAATAGGTATTATTCTACACTCTTTCTAGTGGTCTTCTTAGGGAACGTACACCAGTTGGTGAGACCTTTACAACGATGTGTGCGTTACTCTAATTGGTATACTTTATTTTTTTATTTTTGTTTTTTATGTAGGTACGTTATATGTTTTTACAATTAAAATTCAATGCAAACATACATAAATAATACCTATGTATTTACATAAATCTTTTATCTCTTATCTTAGTAGGGTTGGGAGTCCACCGCATGCTATAAATGTCTTCCTCCGGAGATCCCTTCTGTCCATGGCTGCTTCAAGAATCTCTGGCTTTTTAATCCACTCCATATCATGTCAAGTTTTATTATATGTAAAAAACAAACTGTTTTTGGTTTTACTGTATTTATTTATAAAAAAAATATTTATAAATTTTTTTTTTAAAAAATTATAAAAAAAAATACAGTAAAAAATTAAACAATTTTTTTTTCACATAAAATATGATGGAGTTTTACAAAATAAATGTAAACTCAATAAATAAAAATCAAGTTTTACTATTTTTATTTAATTTTATAAAAGTATGTTAAAAACAAGAGAGACGTCTTTCGACTTCTCAATCTATTATCAATATTTAGTCTGTCTATATAATAATAATAATAAGAACACTTTATTGATCAGAAAAAGAATCATGAGCAATTGGCGAGCTTATTGCCTGAAGGGAATATCTTCCAGCTAACCAAAATAATGTGTGATACTATGTTGACAGTGTGTAATTAATACTAAATGTGAACAATAATACTAAATTTAATTAAAGCTAATTACATTCTTAGTCCTAAGTAGAACATTATATGTGTCATTTTTCCTCTAATAAATACTTTAAAATGAAGGATCAAGGCACGGGGGGGGAACTTTTTGGGATAAGTCTATGGATTTTAGGTTGTTTTTAAAAACGTGTAGCGTAGAGGAATTTCTAAAATTGCAAGGTAGATTATTCCACATTCTAATTGCATGGGTTGTAAATGATGAACTGAAGAAGGTTGTGGTGTGGGCAGGGACGGCAAGTAACTGGTTATTCTGAGATCTCAGATGACTTCCATGTGAAGACAAGTATTCAAAACGTTTAAAAAGGTATTGAGGGGAATTATTCTTTAGATTGTGCTTTATAAAGCCACTAAAGAAGTACTGAATATAAGTGTTTTGATTTAAAAAAATTATGATGCAATTTTGCATGTATCGTATTTTTTCTTCTTTATTACTTGCGTGACATAAGTGTTCATAGAGAACATTATTATTTTTACAAACATACTTACAAACGATCGAACTTAAATAAAAAAATGTATGATTAAGAGCTGTTATTCACTTGTATAAATGATGTAAATACGTTGTAAGAACAGATATAATTATGCATGATTAATGTTTATTATATTCTTATAGATAAATATGTTCATGTTGATAAGTATGTAGATAAGAGTTTGATAATGTGAATAACTCCATTCCAGTGGCGTATCTAAGGTTTTAATACTGGGTAGGCCCATCGTCAATAATTAATAGGTAGGTATAATAAATTCGCCGGTAGCCTGGATGAAGAGTCTTGGCCTCCTGAACAAGGGGTCCGTGGTTCGATCCCAGGTGCCGGCGAATTCCCCTTTCACAGCACAAGCTTTTAGCTTAGTGTGAAAGGTGTATAAGGTTGTATTTGGGTTTATAACCAAACCCAGATATTACTTAAAAAAAAAAATAAGTTTTCTATAGTAGATATTCAGTATGCCTACCATGGAACAGTTGTTCCCGTATTTAAGTTTTGCATGTGTACCATGGAACAGTTGTTCCCGTATATAAGTTTTGCATGTGTACCATGGAACAGTTGTTCCCGTATATAAGTTTTGCATGTGTACCATGGAACCGTTGTTCCCGTATTTAAGTTTTGCATGTGTACCATGGAACAGTTTTTCTGTAACTTAAGTTTTGGTTTGATTAGAGATCAAATTCAAATATTTTTTATTGAGATAATAATAAACACATCAAATATAATTATATATACCTACAATAAACACAATTACCTACCTATACAATTCTTTATAATATTTATCTGTTTTTACCCTCAATATTGAGCAGAGCTCGTACTTTGAGGGGTTATAGGGTTTTTTACTAATATTTACACAAATTCGGCTAAACTCAATCAATATAGAACTTCACACACATAATCAATTAACCTACCATAATTATATAAAATAAACAAAAATAAAACTGTAATAAAAAAAAATAGCAACAAACTTACAATCAACGACATAATCATTTGACCTCATGTACCTTGACACTACTTTCTTACAGAAGTACCTTCTTTATTTTCAGTTTAAATGTAATTAAATCGTCTGAATACTTAAATTTATTCTCTTTTGTTAAGCCATTTTGTACCATCCCACCCCAATATATGTGTAGTGGTGTTGTCCAGCAGCTGTCCTCTTCCCAGGCACTTATATCATTCCATTACTTAACAAGAATTGGAGTTTTTCCTTCCCCAGAGTGCGAATGTGGCACTAATAAGGAATCTCTGGTTCATACATTTTTCGAATGCCCCAAGTATGAAAGATTGGAATTTTGGAATCATTTCGCGAGGGATTGCATTACATAATATATCCGCTTAATGTAGGTATGTACTTGCATTAAATTCAGTAGATATTATCAATCTTTGACAAAGTTCCTCAGAGCAAATACTAAAAATATTTAACTTGACGAGTCACCTAATTGTTAAAATATAATAGGTATAATTAGTGATGTGAGAAGAGAAAATCCTCCAAAGAAATTTCTCGAGAACGAGAAATTTCTCCGAGAATTTCTCCTCTGATGGAAGAGAAATTTCTCTCCATTATATTTCTTAGTGGTATTATGACCTTTCACCCAGTACACTTCGCAGCCAACCTGATTGATCCAAAAAAATGTGGGGCTGATTAAGGCCCAAATCAGAGGTTATTATTACTTTTTTCCATGTATTCATAGATATTCTTGCAATTCATAAAATGTACCTGCAATTTTTTTCACTTAAATATGGGCATGTGGGGTGTCAAACATCAGTTATAAGCACTCTTTTCTATGTAGGTACCTAACGCTTTTTTGTTTCCATAATTAATTGTAGCCATATTGGTGATAAATTTTCTCAACATTTGTACATTGATTGATTGAATAAAGTATTTATTAATACATAGTTATAAAAAAATACGAATAATGAAATATAGAAAATAATTTCAAAAGAGTCATCTATGAAAATGATTGATAAGTTTTTAGACAAACAGATTTTATAATCATCAAGAGATATACTTATATTGAAATAATATTGCAGATAAAATAAATTGATTAAAGTAATATTATTAAGACAGAGATATCATCATTTTTAATGATAAAGAAATTAATTGATTTTGTGAATGGCAAATAATTTTACTTATTTATTTCGCTGGCTGCTCCTAAATATTTAAGAAAAGAAAAATAAATGAAACATTTCCACTTGAACCTAAAATATTAATTTTATAAGTGAACAATTTTTTGCCAATACTGGCATAGTGGTAAGTACTGATGGACTTGAAAGAGTTAAAAAAAAAATTGTCACCCAAACAGAAAAAAACCCTTTGGACTTCTAAAATATCGGGAAAAAGAGGTTATTCCAACAAAATATCATAGAAAGTAAGTTTTTTAAGCACAAATTTTATTAATAAAGTTATAAAAAATCAAACATAAAATTATATTTACAAAACTGAAAAATAAATAGGTAATAGATTTACTGAAGTTGAATAACATTATATACAATTAAAAAAAAACAAAAAATATTCAATCACATATATAATATAGTATAATATAATAATTATCACGTCAAACAATATTTATGTATAGGCTCATACAAACAAACGAATATTTTAAAATGGGATCAACTTATACATAACATCTAATAAATAAAGAAATTTGAAATTTGAATAAGTAATCCAGACTTATTCCAAATATTAACGGTAAAAAGACGAAATATTAGACATTTCAATTTATCAATTCTCAATTCTTCAAAGTAGCGCATGCACAACCAGCTGCAGGTGGATAGTCGCAGACTTCTAAAACTGGGTTGAAATGAAGACCCGCTGGACAGTCAAAGAGATACAATACACCCCAATCACATTTGTAGAATTTGGTGCAATCATATTCGTGGGGCAAATGAACTGCTAAACCCTCTGGGTCATGTTCTGGGCAAACCGGTTTTGGTGATGATGGATCACAAGTTAATGGTGGTCCTTCTGTCTCGGGAGTTGTAGAATTATCTGGCGCTTGTGTTGTGGTCGTTTCTGGTACTGGTGTTGTGGTGATTTCTGGCGATGGTGTTATATTAGCACATTCGCAACCTGCGTGAGCTGGATAGTCACAAACTTCAAGTGTTGGATTGAAATGAAGATCTCCTGGACAAGATTTAAGGACAGGTTTGCCTAAATCGCACTGATAGAAGAGCGAACAATTGTACTGATGAGGAAGATGTAAGGCTTCTGTGCATTCTTCTGGACATGATGGTGGAGGCAGTGATGGATTACATTTATCGGGTATTGGTGAAGTTTGACCTGAAAAAAATAATAAGTCATTTGATTTAAGAGATATTTGAAACCTGAGATAAAATGTAGGCAACAAAACAAAATTTAATATAAATAATCTAAAAAGGCATAAACTAAATAAGAAAAGGCAAAGAATTGATCTCCCACTCTTTTCAAGTCTTTTTCTGTGAAAATCGGGTAATTGAAAGAACAATTTTTTTCCATCTTCAATTCAGCGATTAGATTTGCCACCCATCCTGAATTATTTTTTTTTGCTGGCACGTTTATCACAGACGACTTGTCTGTCGGCTACTTTACTTGTAGGATATCTCGTGATGGAAATAACTAAGAATAGAAGAAGAGTAATAAAAAACAAGAGGGCTAGAGAAAATATTAATGGAATGTAAAAGTGCGTATAAGGCTAGGAAATTGGATTAGAAACTGCACAGCACAACTATTAAAATATAAATTAAGGTGTTGAGTAGCACAATTATTTGAAGAGAGGTATCAAATTTTCAAATTCATAGAACATGAAAGGTCTCAATTAAATTCAAAGAGGGTCTGAATATAACAAAAAGAATGACTTTATTGTGTATTATAAAATGTGGAATTGTGTGAATACAGGTGATACAATAATGTTATCTGTATGGTTTAATTACCTCTATTAATAATTTGTATTCTAGTTCTGTATTCTTCCAAACTCATATTGTTTTGTAATGCTGTTATATTGTTGTCTATTGTAAAACAATTTTTTACAATATGATAAGGATGTTATGTAAAGCAATTGAAATTTGTTGATTTGTGCTATGACCAAATACATAAATACCAGTACAAACTAATTGAATTATCCCTCAATGCATCATTTGATCAATTTTAATGGAATAAACTATTAATCAATCAATTGTTCAAAGATTTTTTTATATATAAATATTATTTTGAATTAATCTGTGAAGTGGTAGACGGTTCGCTGTGCCCGCTTGCACGTATATATAAAATACGTGCAAGCGGGCTTTAAATGCGCCTACTGTAAAATTTGATATTTTCGAAATATGTCACTTTTCCATTTAACCGACGATATAATGTGCGTGGGGGTACTTGTGTATGCTAATACAGGTGTATATAATGTAAGTTGCCGTGGGCCTGGATCAATGATGAATAAAAATAATTATTATTTAACCTGCGGATACCTATTTTTTTACAATAATGTTTCTAATTTTTGTATATGTATTAAACTGACACAGTTTTTTTATTTACTTTTGTAAACTAATTTTGTATTATGTTTTGAACACAAATAACATTTTTGTTTATTTGTTTTTTTTATGTTTCTAAAGATTGTTGTGTACTACTATGAAAACTGTAAAAGGCGACCGCCGTTTATTTCTTAAATAAATAAACAAATACAATAAGGTATGAATATAAAATTCAAAGGATTCAAATGATAATACATAAGTGAACAAACATAAACATACCATCTGTTGTAGTGGAAACAGTAGTGGTTGTGATAACAGGTGTAGTCAAGCCGGCACATTTGCAACCGGCGTCTTTGGGCCAATCGCAGACCTCCAGTTTTGGATTAAAGTGGAGACCTGGAGGACAGTCGAACAGGTAGGGCACTCCCCAATCGCACTTGTAGAACTTAGTGCAGTCGTACTGGTGAGGAAGATGGACGGCCAAGCCTTCGGGATCGTGCTCTGGACATGTGGGTGGTCCTGAAGAAACATCACACTGATCATCGGGCGTGGTTGGTGGTGACGATGTCGTGGTTGTGGTAGCGGGTGTAGTCAAGTCGGCACATTTGCATCCGGCATCTTTGGGCCAATCGCAGACCTCCAGTTTTGGATTAAAGTGGAGACCTGGAGGACAGTCGAACAGGTAGGGCACTCCCCAATCGCACTTGTAGAACTTAGTGCAGTCGTACTGGTGAGGAAGATGGACGGCCAAGCCTTCGGGATCGTGCTCTGGACATGTGGGTGGTCCTGAAGAAACATCACACTGATCGGGCGTGGTTGGTGGTGACGATGGCGTGGTTGTGGTGATATTGTTAACGGGTGTACTCAAGTCGGCACATTTGCATCCGGCATCTTTGGGCCAATCGCAGACCTCCAGTTTTGGATTAAAGTGGAGACCTGAAGGACAGTCGAACAGGTAGGGCACTCCCCAATCGCACTTGTAGAACTTAGTGCAGTCGTACTGGTGAGGAAGATGGACGGCCAAGCCTTCGGGATCGTGCTCTGGACATGTGGGTGGTCCTGAAGAAACATCACACTGATCGGGCGTGGTTGGTGGTGACGATGGCGTGGTTGTGGTGATATTGTTAACGGGTGTACTCAAGTCGGCACATTTGCATCCGGCATCTTTGGGCCAATCGCAGACCTCCAGTTTTGGATTAAAGTGGAGACCTGGAGGACAGTCGAACAGGTAGGGCACTCCCCAATCGCACTTGTAGAACTTAGTGCAGTCGTACTGGTGAGGAAGATGGACGGCCAAGCCTTCGGGATCGTGCTCTGGACATGTGGGTGGTCCTGAAGAAACATCACACTGATCGGGCGTGGTTGGTGGTGACGATGGCGTGGTTGTGGTGATATTGTTAACGGGTGTAGTCAAGTCGGCACATTTGCATCCGGCATCTTTGGGCCAATCGCAGACCTCCAGTTTTGGATTAAAGTGGAGACCTGAAGGACAGTCGAACAGGTAGGGCACTCCCCAATCGCACTTGTAGAACTTAGTGCAGTCGTACTGGTGAGGAAGATGGACGGCCAAGCCTTCGGGATCGTGCTCTGGACATGTGGGTGGTCCTGAAGAAACATCACACTGATCGGGCGTGGTTGGTGGTGACGATGGCGTGGTTGTGGTGATATTGTTAACGGGTGTACTCAAGTCGGCACATTTGCATCCGGCATCTTTGGGCCAATCGCAGACCTCCAGTTTTGGATTAAAGTGGAGACCTGGAGGACAGTCGAACTGGTAGGGCACTCCCCAATCGCACTTGTAGAACTTAGTGCAGTCGTACTGGTGAGGAAGATGGACGGCCAAGCCTTCGGGATCGTGCTCTGGACATGTGGGTGGTCCTGAAGAAACATCACACTGATCGGGCGTGGTTGGTGGTGACGATGGCGTGGTTGTGGTGATATTGTTAACGGGTGTACTCAAGTCGGCACATTTGCATCCGGCATCTTTGGGCCAATCGCAGACCTCCAGTTTTGGATTAAAGTGGAGACCTGGAGGACAGTCGAACAGGTAGGGCACTCCCCAATCGCACTTGTAGAACTTAGTGCAGTCGTACTGGTGAGGAAGATGGACGGCCAAGCCTTCGGGATCGTGCTCTGGACATGTGGGTGGTCCTGAAGAAACATCACACTGATCGGGCGTGGTTGGTGGTGACGATGGCGTGGTTGTGGTGATATTGTTAACGGGTGTACTCAAGTCGGCACATTTGCATCCGGCATCTTTGGGCCAATCGCAGACCTCCAGTTTTGGATTAAAGTGGAGACCTGGAGGACAGTCGAACAGGTAGGGCACTCCCCAATCGCACTTGTAGAACTTAGTGCAGTCGTACTGGTGAGGAAGATGGACGGCCAAGCCTTCGGGATCGTGCTCTGGACATGTGGGTGGTCCTGAAGAAACATCACACTGATCGGGCGTGGTTGGTGGTGACGATGGCGTGGTTGTGGTGATATTGTTAACGGGTGTACTCAAGTCGGCACATTTGCATCCGGCATCTTTGGGCCAATCGCAGACCTCCAGTTTTGGATTAAAGTGGAGACCTGAAGGACAGTCGAACAGGTAGGGCACTCCCCAATCGCACTTGTAGAACTTAGTGCAGTCGTACTGGTGAGGAAGATGGACGGCCAAGCCTTCGGGATCGTGCTCTGGACATGTGGGTGGTCCTGAAGAAACATCACACTGATCGGGCGTGGTTGGTGGTGACGATGGCGTGGTTGTGGTGATATTGTTAACGGGTGTACTCAAGTCGGCACATTTGCATCCGGCATCTTTGGGCCAATCGCAGACCTCCAGTTTTGGATTAAAGTGGAGACCTGGAGGACAGTCGAACAGGTAGGGCACTCCCCAATCGCACTTGTAGAACTTAGTGCAGTCGTACTGGTGAGGAAGATGGACGGCCAAGCCTTCGGGATCGTGCTCTGGACATGTGGGTGGTCCTGAAGAAACATCACACTGATCGGGCGTGGTTGGTGGTGACGATGGCGTGGTTGTGGTGATATTGTTAACGGGTGTACTCAAGTCGGCACATTTGCATCCGGCATCTTTGGGCCAATCGCAGACCTCCAGTTTTGGATTAAAGTGGAGACCTGAAGGACAGTCGAACAGGTAGGGCACTCCCCAATCGCACTTGTAGAACTTAGTGCAGTCGTACTGGTGAGGAAGATGGACGGCCAAGCCTTCGGGATCGTGCTCTGGACATGTGGGTGGTCCTGAAGAAACATCACACTGATCGGGCGTGGTTGGTGGTGACGATGGCGTGGTTGTGGTGATATTGTTAACGGGTGTACTCAAGTCGGCACATTTGCATCCGGCATCTTTGGGCCAATCGCAGACCTCCAGTTTTGGATTAAAGTGGAGACCTGGAGGACAGTCGAACAGGTAGGGCACTCCCCAATCGCACTTGTAGAACTTAGTGCAGTCGTACTGGTGAGGAAGATGGACGGCCAAGCCTTCGGGATCGTGCTCTGGACATGTGGGTGGTCCTGAAGAAACATCACACTGATCGGGCGTGGTTGGTGGTGACGATGGCGTGGTTGTGGTGATATTGTTAACGGGTGTACTCAAGTCGGCACATTTGCATCCGGCATCTTTGGGCCAATCGCAGACCTCCAGTTTTGGATTAAAGTGGAGACCTGGAGGACAGTCGAACAGGTAGGGCACTCCCCAATCGCACTTGTAGAACTTAGTGCAGTCGTACTGGTGAGGAAGATGGACGGCCAAGCCTTCGGGATCGTGCTCTGGACATGTGGGTGGTCCTGAAGAAACATCACACTGATCGGGCGTGGTTGGTGGTGACGATGGCGTGGTTGTGGTGATATTGTTAACGGGTGTACTCAAGTCGGCACATTTGCATCCGGCATCTTTGGGCCAATCGCAGACCTCCAGTTTTGGATTAAAGTGGAGACCTGAAGGACAGTCGAACAGGTAGGGCACTCCCCAATCGCACTTGTAGAACTTAGTGCAGTCGTACTGGTGAGGAAGATGGACGGCCAAGCCTTCGGGATCGTGCTCTGGACATGTGGGTGGTCCTGAAGAAACATCACACTGATCGGGCGTGGTTGGTGGTGACGATGGCGTGGTTGTGGTGATATTGTTAACGGGTGTACTCAAGTCGGCACATTTGCATCCGGCATCTTTGGGCCAATCGCAGACCTCCAGTTTTGGATTAAAGTGGAGACCTGGAGGACAGTCGAACAGGTAGGGCACTCCCCAATCGCACTTGTAGAACTTAGTGCAGTCGTACTGGTGAGGAAGATGGACGGCCAAGCCTTCGGGATCGTGCTCTGGACATGTGGGTGGTCCTGAAGAAACATCACACTGATCGGGCGTGGTTGGTGGTGACGATGGCGTGGTTGTGGTGATATTGTTAACGGGTGTACTCAAGTCGGCACATTTGCATCCGGCATCTTTGGGCCAATCGCAGACCTCCAGTTTTGGATTAAAGTGGAGACCTGAAGGACAGTCGAACAGGTAGGGCACTCCCCAATCGCACTTGTAGAACTTAGTGCAGTCGTACTGGTGAGGAAGATGGACGGCCAAGCCTTCGGGATCGTGCTCTGGACATGTGGGTGGTCCTGAAGAAACATCACACTGATCGGGCGTGGTTGGTGGTGACGATGGCGTGGTTGTGGTGATATTGTTAACGGGTGTACTCAAGTCGGCACATTTGCATCCGGCATCTTTGGGCCAATCGCAGACCTCCAGTTTTGGATTAAAGTGGAGACCTGGAGGACAGTCGAACAGGTAGGGCACTCCCCAATCGCACTTGTAGAACTTAGTGCAGTCGTACTGGTGAGGAAGATGGACGGCCAAGCCTTCGGGATCGTGCTCTGGACATGTGGGTGGTCCTGAAGAAACATCACACTGATCGGGCGTGGTTGGTGGTGACGATGGCGTGGTTGTGGTGATATTGTTAACGGGTGTACTCAAGTCGGCACATTTGCATCCGGCATCTTTGGGCCAATCGCAGACCTCCAGTTTTGGATTAAAGTGGAGACCTGGAGGACAGTCGAACAGGTAGGGCACTCCCCAATCGCACTTGTAGAACTTAGTGCAGTCGTACTGGTGAGGAAGATGGACGGCCAAGCCTTCGGGATCGTGCTCTGGACATGTGGGTGGTCCTGAAGAAACATCACACTGATCGGGCGTGGTTGGTGGTGACGATGGCGTGGTTGTGGTGATATTGTTAACGGGTGTACTCAAGTCGGCACATTTGCATCCGGCATCTTTGGGCCAATCGCAGACCTCCAGTTTTGGATTAAAGTGGAGACCTGAAGGACAGTCGAACAGGTAGGGCACTCCCCAATCGCACTTGTAGAACTTAGTGCAGTCGTACTGGTGAGGAAGATGGACGGCCAAGCCTTCGGGATCGTGCTCTGGACATGTGGGTGGTCCTGAAGAAACATCACACTGATCGGGCGTGGTTGGTGGTGACGATGGCGTGGTTGTGGTGATATTGTTAACGGGTGTACTCAAGTCGGCACATTTGCATCCGGCATCTTTGGGCCAATCGCAGACCTCCAGTTTTGGATTAAAGTGGAGACCTGAAGGACAGTCGAACAGGTAGGGCACTCCCCAATCGCACTTGTAGAACTTAGTGCAGTCGTACTGGTGAGGAAGATGGACGGCCAAGCCTTCGGGATCGTGCTCTGGACATGTGGGTGGTCCTGAAGAAACATCACACTGATCGGGCGTGGTTGGTGGTGACGATGGCGTGGTTGTGGTGATATTGTTAACGGGTGTACTCAAGTCGGCACATTTGCATCCGGCATCTTTGGGCCAATCGCAGACCTCCAGTTTTGGATTAAAGTGGAGACCTGGAGGACAGTCGAACAGGTAGGGCACTCCCCAATCGCACTTGTAGAACTTAGTGCAGTCGTACTGGTGAGGAAGATGGACGGCCAAGGCTTCGGGATCGTGCTCTGGACATGTGGGTGGTCCTGAAGAAACATCACACTGATCGGGCGTGGTTGGTGGTGACGATGGCGTGGTTGTGGTGATATTGTTAACGGGTGTACTCAAGTCGGCACATTTGCATCCGGCATCTTTGGGCCAATCGCAGACCTCCAGTTTTGGATTAAAGTGGAGACCTGAAGGACAGTCGAACAAGTAGGGCACTCCCCAATCGCACTTGTAGAACTTAGTGCAGTCGTACTGGTGAGGAAGATGGACGGCCAAGCCTTCGGGATCGTGCTCTGGACATGTGGGTGGTCCTGAAGAAACATCACACTGATCGGGCGTGGTTGGTGGTGACGATGGCGTGGTTGTGGTGATATTGTTAACGGGTGTACTCAAGTCGGCACATTTGCATCCGGCATCTTTGGGCCAATCGCAGACCTCCAGTTTTGGATTAAAGTGGAGACCTGGAGGACAGTCGAACAGGTAGGGCACTCCCCAATCGCACTTGTAGAACTTAGTGCAGTCGTACTGGTGAGGAAGATGGACGGCCAAGCCTTCGGGATCGTGCTCTGGACATGTGGGTGGTCCTGAAGAAACATCACACTGATCGGGCGTGGTTGGTGGTGACGATGGCGTGGTTGTGGTGATATTGTTAACGGGTGTACTCAAGTCGGCACATTTGCATCCGGCATCTTTGGGCCAATCGCAGACCTCCAGTTTTGGATTAAAGTGGAGACCTGGAGGACAGTCGAACAGGTAGGGCACTCCCCAATCGCACTTGTAGAACTTAGTGCAGTCGTACTGGTGAGGAAGATGGACGGCCAAGCCTTCGGGATCGTGCTCTGGACATGTGGGTGGTCCTGAAGAAACATCACACTGATCGGGCGTGGTTGGTGGTGACGATGGCGTGGTTGTGGTGATATTGTTAACGGGTGTACTCAAGTCGGCACATTTGCATCCGGCATCTTTGGGCCAATCGCAGACCTCCAGTTTTGGATTAAAGTGGAGACCTGAAGGACAGTCGAACAGGTAGGGCACTCCCCAATCGCACTTGTAGAACTTAGTGCAGTCGTACTGGTGAGGAAGATGGACGGCCAAGCCTTCGGGATCGTGCTCTGGACATGTGGGTGGTCCTGAAGAAACATCACACTGATCGGGCGTGGTTGGTGGTGACGATGGCGTGGTTGTGGTGATATTGTTAACGGGTGTACTCAAGTCGGCACATTTGCATCCGGCATCTTTGGGCCAATCGCAGACCTCCAGTTTTGGATTAAAGTGGAGACCTGGAGGACAGTCGAACAGGTAGGGCACTCCCCAATCGCACTTGTAGAACTTAGTGCAGTCGTACTGGTGAGGAAGATGGACGGCCAAGCCTTCGGGATCGTGCTCTGGACATGTGGGTGGTCCTGAAGAAACATCACACTGATCGGGCGTGGTTGGTGGTGACGATGGCGTGGTTGTGGTGATATTGTTAACGGGTGTACTCAAGTCGGCACATTTGCATCCGGCATCTTTGGGCCAATCGCAGACCTCCAGTTTTGGATTAAAGTGGAGACCTGGAGGACAGTCGAACAGGTAGGGCACTCCCCAATCGCACTTGTAGAACTTAGTGCAGTCGTACTGGTGAGGAAGATGGACGGCCAAGCCTTCGGGATCGTGCTCTGGACATGTGGGTGGTCCTGAAGAAACATCACACTGATCGGGCGTGGTTGGTGGTGACGATGGCGTGATTGTGGTGATATTGTTAACGGGTGTACTCAAGTCGGCACATTTGCATCCGGCATCTTTGGGCCAATCGCAGACCTCCAGTTTTGGATTAAAGTGGAGACCTGGAGGACAGTCGAACAGGTAGGGCACTCCCCAATCGCACTTGTAGAACTTAGTGCAGTCGTACTGGTGAGGAAGATGGACGGCCAAGCCTTCGGGATCGTGCTCTGGACATGTGGGTGGTCCTGAAGAAACATCACACTGATCGGGCGTGGTTGGTGGTGACGATGGCGTGGTTGTGGTGATATTGTTAACGGGTGTACTCAAGTCGGCACATTTGCATCCGGCATCTTTGGGCCAATCGCAGACCTCCAGTTTTGGATTAAAGTGGAGACCTGAAGGACAGTCGAACAGGTAGGGCACTCCCCAATCGCACTTGTAGAACTTAGTGCAGTCGTACTGGTGAGGAAGATGGACGGCCAAGCCTTCGGGATCGTGCTCTGGACATGTGGGTGGTCCTGAAGAAACATCACACTGATCGGGCGTGGTTGGTGGTGACGATGGCGTGGTTGTGGTGATATTGTTAACGGGTGTACTCAAGTCGGCACATTTGCATCCGGCATCTTTGGGCCAATCGCAGACCTCCAGTTTTGGATTAAAGTGGAGACCTGGAGGACAGTCGAACAGGTAGGGCACTCCCCAATCGCACTTGTAGAACTTAGTGCAGTCGTACTGGTGAGGAAGATGGACGGCCAAGCCTTCGGGATCGTGCTCTGGACATGTGGGTGGTCCTGAAGAAACATCACACTGATCGGGCGTGGTTGGTGGTGACGATGGCGTGGTTGTGGTGATATTGTTAACGGGTGTAATCAAGTCGGCACATTTGCATCCGGCATCTTTGGGCCAATCGCAGACCTCCAGTTTTGGATTAAAGTGGAGACCTGAAGGACAGTCGAACAGGTAGGGCACTCCCCAATCGCACTTGTAGAACTTAGTGCAGTCGTACTGGTGAGGAAGATGGACGGCCAAGCCTTCGGGATCGTGCTCTGGACATGTGGGTGGTCCTGAAGAAACATCACACTGATCGGGCGTGGTTGGTGGTGACGATGGCGTGGTTGTGGTGATATTGTTAACGGGTGTACTCAAGTCGGCACATTTGCATCCGGCATCTTTGGGCCAATCGCAGACCTCCAGTTTTGGATTAAAGTGGAGACCTGGAGGACAGTCGAACAGGTAGGGCACTCCCCAATCGCACTTGTAGAACTTAGTGCAGTCGTACTGGTGAGGAAGATGGACGGCCAAGCCTTCGGGATCGTGCTCTGGACATGTGGGTGGTCCTGAAGAAACATCACACTGATCGGGCGTGGTTGGTGGTGACGATGGCGTGGTTGTGGTGATATTGTTAACGGGTGTACTCAAGTCGGCACATTTGCATCCGGCATCTTTGGGCCAATCGCAGACCTCCAGTTTTGGATTAAAGTGGAGACCTGAAGGACAGTCGAACAGGTAGGGCACTCCCCAATCGCACTTGTAGAACTTAGTGCAGTCGTACTGGTGAGGAAGATGGACGGCCAAGCCTTCGGGATCGTGCTCTGGACATGTGGGTGGTCCTGAAGAAACATCACACTGATCGGGCGTGGTTGGTGGTGACGATGGCGTGGTTGTGGTGATATTGTTAACGGGTGTACTCAAGTCGGCACATTTGCATCCGGCATCTTTGGGCCAATCGCAGACCTCCAGTTTTGGATTAAAGTGGAGACCTGAAGGACAGTCGAACAGGTAGGGCACTCCCCAATCGCACTTGTAGAACTTAGTGCAGTCGTACTGGTGAGGAAGATGGACGGCCAAGCCTTCGGGATCGTGCTCTGGACATGTGGGTGGTCCTGAAGAAACATCACACTGATCGGGCGTGGTTGGTGGTGACGATGGCGTGGTTGTGGTGATATTGTTAACGGGTGTACTCAAGTCGGCACATTTGCATCCGGCATCTTTGGGCCAATCGCAGACCTCCAGTTTTGGATTAAAGTGGAGACCTGGAGGACAGTCGAACAGGTAGGGCACTCCCCAATCGCACTTGTAGAACTTAGTGCAGTCGTACTGGTGAGGAAGATGGACGGCCAAGCCTTCGGGATCGTGCTCTGGACATGTGGGTGGTCCTGAAGAAACATCACACTGATCGGGCGTGGTTGGTGGTGACGATGGCGTGGTTGTGGTGATATTGTTAACGGGTGTACTCAAGTCGGCACATTTGCATCCGGCATCTTTGGGCCAATCGCAGACCTCCAGTTTTGGATTAAAGTGGAGACCTGGAGGACAGTCGAACAGGTAGGGCACTCCCCAATCGCACTTGTAGAACTTAGTGCAGTCGTACTGGTGAGGAAGATGGACGGCCAAGCCTTCGGGATCGTGCTCTGGACATGTGGGTGGTCCTGAAGAAACATCACACTGATCGGGCGTGGTTGGTGGTGACGATGGCGTGGTTGTGGTGATATTGTTAACGGGTGTACTCAAGTCGGCACATTTGCATCCGGCATCTTTGGGCCAATCGCAGACCTCCAGTTTTGGATTAAAGTGGAGACCTGAAGGACAGTCGAACAGGTAGGGCACTCCCCAATCGCACTTGTAGAACTTAGTGCAGTCGTACTGGTGAGGAAGATGGACGGCCAAGCCTTCGGGATCGTGCTCTGGACATGTGGGTGGTCCTGAAGAAACATCACACTGATCGGGCGTGGTTGGTGGTGACGATGGCGTGGTTGTGGTGATATTGTTAACGGGTGTACTCAAGTCGGCACATTTGCATCCGGCATCTTTGGGCCAATCGCAGACCTCCAGTTTTGGATTAAAGTGGAGACCTGAAGGACAGTCGAACACGTAGGGCACTCCCCAATCGCACTTGTAGAACTTAGTGCAGTCGTACTGGTGAGGAAGATGGACGGCCAAGCCTTCGGGATCGTGCTCTGGACATGTGGGTGGTCCTGAAGAAACATCACACTGATCGGGCGTGGTTGGTGGTGGCGTTGTCGTTGATGTTGTTGAACTTCCTTCGGGAGTAGTTCCTCCTGCACACTCGCAACCGGCATCTTTGGGCCAATCGCAGACCTCCAGTTTTGGATTGAAGTGAAGGCCAGCTGGACAATCAAACAAATACAAAACTTCCCAATCGCACTTATAGAATTTTGTACAATCATACTCATGTGGAAGGTGGACGGCCAATCCTTCTGGATCGTGCTCTGGACATACTGGTGGAGGTTTTGATTTGTCGCATTCTGGAGGTGCTGGTACTATTATATCTCCAAGAGTGCAGTTTGAGTTTTCTGGCCAGTCACAAAGCTTAAAATAATGGGAAATATTTAAATTGGTGATCATATAAACAACAAATGGTCGACTTACATTCTAAAATATTTTGGCATCAGAAAAACTAGTTGTTGGCGAATAATATTGAGTGGCAAAAAATTGAAATCTGAGTTGCAAATATTTAGACAGTAGGTACCTATATATAATACTGGGTAAGCGATTGAAAATACTTAACGAGCGACTTAAAATACTAACTGAGCTATAACGTACAACTTTCAAACGATTGACAGATAATTCCCGAAGAAATACTTGCACTCATATTTTATTCTCAAATGTTTCAATTTGTGTAAGAAAAGGCTTGACATAAAACGTTGAATTATACGCCCGCCTTTAATTTCTTTTAATGAATTGATTTTTTTTAATATGATAAATACTTCTTATGCCGGTATCTATTAAGAAATGCAAGAGTAAAAATATTGCAAAAAAATTAGTCAAGGAATGGTTAATAAAGTGTGGATTTATATATAACTAATAATTAATTTTGTATTTAGGTTAATGTCGTACTAGGTTAATATATGTATATAGTATGTTATAAGAGAACACGCCGACAAATCTTTTAGATTTGGCGTGACTCATTATCATAAGATGTTTATATTTCTTATTCATTAAAAAAAAAAAAAAAATTAAAGAATCTACATCTACATGCTATTATTGCGAAGGTGGAATTGTCCGTTATCTGCTGATCAAAAATGCTATGCGGCTGCCGACACATTTTTAGTTTTATAAGTACTTCATTTTTGATAAAAAAAACAGCTAGTTTTAAATACATTGCCGGCTGATTTTCTTTTTATTTTTCCACCACAATAATGTCATTTTTATAAATATATGGTCGCACAAACTGTACAAGTATTTGCCCACATTACTGTAAAGTACATTACGTTGAGTCGCCCAATCAGTAATTTTATATGCTCATTCCCTTATTTTTGCAAACTGTAGTTTGGATTTTCTGTCACTCGATACTATCCAAAAATACTTATCAATAAAAATATAAGTTCGGCTACCGCTAGCGACGTCTGGACGTTTGTATCATGTCAACTAGAATCAATTATGAAACCTTATATCGACTGTCCAACTTAACAAGTCGAAGCTTATGAAATATTTGATTTAATTGGAAATACACAATCAACGCCACCCTTTCAATTATGAAACCTTATATCGACTGTCCAACTTAACAAGTCGAAGCTTATGAAATATTTGATTTAATTGGAAATACACAATCAACGCCACCCTTTCAATTATGAAACCTTATATCGACTGTCCAACTTAACAAGTCGAAGCTTATGAAATATTTGATTTAATTGG
This sequence comes from Athripsodes cinereus, assembly GCA_947579605.1. NCBI lineage: Eukaryota > Metazoa > Arthropoda > Insecta > Trichoptera > Leptoceridae > Athripsodes > Athripsodes cinereus. The sequence continues at coordinate 2,714,683 of OX388324.1, read as the reverse complement.
AAATACACAATCAACGCCACCCTTTCAATTAAACAAATAAATAATTACAAAAAATTCACGGCCTCTTATATACATAATTCATCATCATCATCGCCCTCAACGCTCCTCTCGGGAGCACAGGGCAGAAACCAGCCTCCTCCATTCAGAGCGTCTCTGTGCCAATTGCGTCACCTCTTCCCACGACATTCCTTGCGCTCTGATATCGTTGTCATAGGAACGGTGTATTGTGAAAGAGGGACGCCCGGGCCTACGGAACCCCTGCGGACGGAAGAACAGTGCTCTTTTTGGCCAACTATCATTGGGCATTTATAATTTTTATAATTAGGTATGTTAAACAATAATAATAAACTTAATAATTCATTAAGCGCCGTTTTGTGATACAAATCACCGTAAGAGCGCATAAATATTTGGTTTTGGACAAGGATATACTAGATCGGTAATTCAAATTTTTATCGGTAATCCGATTTTTTAATCGGTCATGCAGTCAATTAAAGTTTGCATCCAGTTTTAAACTGACTTTAGTTGTAAGACAATACATTGCTAGTGCTTGAAAGCCATCGATGTTGGAACACAAAAATTCCGAAAAAATGAACCACTATGGTTTTGGAAAGATAAAATGTAGGTACCATTCCACAAATAAATATTTCGAATTGTTTAACTACTGACTCGTACAGAGATAACGTATACCTTTAACAGTGTGATTATTATAATAATAGATTTTTTTACATTTTGATTCGTTTTTAAATTAATATACCAGAATTACAAAAATGTCGATTTCTCGAATATAAGACATTTCTACCCGTTCAGCATGTTATGGAAATTGAAACGATAATTTGTATATATGTAAAAGGAAACACCAAGTTCCTAGTAAGAAAGGGCTTAATTCTATTTGCCTATTCTTGGATTCATCCAACACGAGACCCTTACTAGATACACCAGAACTATGCCTTAACATGAAGCTGTAATTTTGGTTTGTAAGAGGGAATTTCAAAGTCTTCGATGTATTGCCTGGTAGCTTATTTATTTATTTATCCATTCTTTGCTGTACATTTATTACATTCAATTTCATTTGCTTTATTGCGGTGATCTCTGACCTTTTTATCGCCGCGGATCTGTCAACGTTTGATAATTTTACCGAGACCCGCTAAAGGGGAAACAAGTGAGAACTTTCACTTAGGTCTCAGATTCCAGGGTTAGAATATTTCAACGAAAAGTGACTGTTCTTTATATTCCTTCTGCGGCTCAAAACCACTTGCTCCGCAGACCGGTACCGAGGGTTAGAGACCACTGCTTTATTGGACAAGGCACATCTCGCGAAAATTATGGGTTAAGTTACTATGAAAACTACAATTTCTTCAAATGGGACTTGTCTCATATAGGAATCTATCAAATAAAATGACATATTGTCCTTTCTAAGGTAGGCGCATGATATTTAAAATTAAACAATATGATCAAAACTACAGTATATTTACCTTCTCTTTGTCATTCCAATGAAGATCGCTTGGACAATCGTATGGTATCAGCTCATAGTGGTCACATTTATAAAACTTTTTACAATCAGACTTGTGCGGCAAGAGTTCTCCATCATTTTCACATGGCTAAAAATATAAATAGTAATTAATAAATAAAAAATTGTATACAAATCACAATAATAAAGGCTGATTATTATGACAAAGGTGCTAAGTATCTGGAGCATAAAACCAAGAAAAAAATTAAAAGAAGTACCTAAGGGGACAGCAGTGCAATGGAGCCAAAGTAATATTTATTGAACGAAGTTTGAAGTACACTATGTTGTTCAATCACATTGCAACATTGTACGTTTATTGGCCTTTATGTTTAACACCAATTGGGAGTTAAAACTCATTTTTGAAATTCTGGATACTTAGAACCTTTATAATAATCAGCGTTCTTATAACAAGACAATAGTCATTAAAACATTAGAAACTCGAGGTAATAATAGACTACACATAAATAATGCTTAACTCAAATCACCGCTTTTGCTTGTATCAGAAGCATTATGTGCAGCGACCAATTTATGTAGATTTAAACCATTTTACAACTATTTCATACATGTCGCAACCATCCAACCTCACTGATCACCAAAGACAAACATCTTCAGCTTTTTCTTATAGGTGTTCAGACTTCCTATTAATTTTTATTCTTCCGGGAGTGAATTTTGAAAAAGGGATGCTGCGTATAAATAGCCAAGTCTTGTTCATTTAATCTTTAGCTGTTCCATTCTGATGTGTTCCCTCTGTCTAGTTTGATATTATATGATTTTTTAGATTATTATGTAATTATTGTTATTTTTTGAGCTTTTTATTTGCTACCGCGGTTCCGGTGGAGCGTCCACCATTAACGAGCGTTAATCTAAAACTTTAATCTAAAACAAAGTTTTAGATTAACGCTCGTTAATGGTGGACGCTCCACCGAAACCGCGGTAGCAAATAAAAAGCTCAAAAAATAACAATAATTACATAATAATCTAAAAAATCATATCATGTCTAGAAATTGTTATATTGTTAATGCCGAAAACATAAACATAGGAAGTTTGATATTCATGTACATCATGTCACCATTGAGCACTGAATCGCGTAAATTAATATATTTCTGTGTATATGTGTGTTTGTGTTAATGTTGATGAGAGAAAAATTGATCCAGTTGATTTGTATATTGTTTTGACATTGTGAATAATTGTATTGGTTTAACTTTGTATTGTGCTGGTAGATTTGATGAATGAACGTTTGATGAATGTACATGAGAACTGAAAGATTGCTATTTCTAACTAATCCTTATATGTGTATTAATATTTATAGCTAATTCTTATATGTGTGTTAATAATTATTATAGTTGATATCCGACCCTCCGCACAAGCATTTGGTTGCTTAAGGAGGAAGCATTTTACTACGTGTAATATTATTTTGTTATTGTAATATTAATATATACCTACTGTGTATTTATGAATGAAATAATAAATTTAAAAAAAAATATCAGATGTTCTTACTTATATTAATGTTGGGGAATCAATTATGTTTTACTATGTATTTATAAAAGAAAAAAATGTTATTGTAAAATAAATTGTGTTTATATCCATAATCCAATATGGAGTTTTACCAAATAAACGTCAACTCAATCGATACAGTATATTTTTTCCATAATAAACATATTTGAATTTGAATTTATTTAAGATCCAGACCCCCTAGACAAACCGCACTTGGCGATCAACTACAAACGAATTTTTGACAATAACCGCAACAATATCGCATAATTACACGATACATTGTAGGTAGATTGTCGAAAAGTTCGCCAGTAGTCGATCGCCAAGTACGGTTTGTCTACGGCCCCCCTAAATTATTTATTTATTTATTTAACTTCTTTACACGGCAAAGCCTTTTACATGTTGAACAATTAAATATAAACAACAATCAAAACAGTTTGACAGACGAAGACATTAATTAAAAATTAGAAATTAGAAAGACTTATTAGAACACAATTAACAAGAAATAGATATCATCATCCAAATTCCGCGAAAGAAAGGTTGGTTCTGCCTAGGAGTATAGGAGGAAGAGGAATTGTTAACATTTCCTCTTTACATAATAATCAAATAGAATCCCTTAAAACATTTTTTAAGAACAAACAAAATAATTCTATATTACATAAAATTATAATACAGGCCGATAAAAATCATACACCTTTAAATTTAAATGACGAAACAGTAGGTCCGCGATTAAACTATTTAAATATTTTGTTAGAATCTTGGGGTAGGAAGGAACTTCATGCTAGACACCTCAATGATCTCAACCAATCTTATGTTGACAAATATGCGTCAAACAGGTTGTTGACCATTGGGGAATTGTATGGGGAAACCGAGGGTTTTATGCTAGCAATTCAAGATCAGGTAATAAATACAAAAAATTATCAAAAATATATTATAAAAAATCAAGATATAATTGATGATTCGTGTAGGAAATGTCTGGCCAAACCGGAAACAATTCAACACATAGTTTCGGGTTGTTCCACTCTCGCTCAAACTGAGTATACTTATAGACATAATCATGTAGCAAAAATTATACATCAAAATTTAGCTATTAAACATAATCTTTTAAACTCAAATAATGTAATACCTTATTATAAATACAACCCGGAACAGGTATTAGAAAATCAAAAAATAGGCTCTATTATGATAAAACCATAATAACAGATAGACAAATACATCATAATAGACCCGATTTAGTATTACATGATAAACGTAATAAAATAACGTACCTAATCGACATCGCTGTCCCAAATACACATAATATACAAACAACCGTCGCAGAAAAAATACGTAAATATACAGAACTAGCAGGAGAAATAAAAAATATTTGGCATTCTAGGTCCGTTTATATAATACCTTTAGTCATGTCAGCTACAGGGGTAACTCCGAAATCTTTAATAAATAATTTACAAAAATTAGATTTACCGGATCCCGTGGAGCACCCGGTAAAGAATTGGTCTCCCACTCTTCTGCGTAAGTTTTCGAGTGTCCTGTAAAAGGCAGGTGTTCGAAAAAATTAAGACATTTTACATCTTAAATTCAGCGATGAGGCTTGCCACCCATCCTGAATGTCTTGGTTTTATATTGGCACGAAGAGGACAGTTTGCATGTTCCTTACATGCAGCTGATCTGCTGGCTACCCCACTTGTGGGATATGCCGTGATGGTATAGATAGATAGAGAGAGATAGATAGATTTACCGGTTAATTTGTACATTAAAATTCAAAAATCTATTATAATAAACACTTGTAATATTGTAAAAAGGTTTCTGAACACAGATATTTCAGGCACAATGCTGGTATTTTGATCCCGCGTTTTGAGCCTAATCCTTTGATATCCTGTATATCTGGATAGGTGAATTTTTCCCGGCATTAGACTGTTAAGTTTTTGTGTGATCATGACTGATCATAAGGAGACTTATCTGGTTGTATAATGCTGAGAAGTGTGGATGGCAATTCTGCCGCCGCGTTAAAAAAAAAAAGTTACAGTTTCATGATAATAAATTAATGGAAAAAAAAGACGAAACAAACTTCACATGCAGGTACATAGGATAAATTGAATTTAAAATGATTAAAATTACTAGACAAACAAAAAGAAATATATAACAATTGAGTGTGATTTACCAATAAAAATTAGAACATGTATACCTAGGACTAAAAACAAATTGTAAAGGAAAATATTGTCAATTATAGTTCTTAAACTAAGTTCTATAGTTTTAAAGCTCTAAAGTCGAGAAATAAAATAGTCAATATCGAAAAAAGTATGGTCAAAATTATCTTAGCTTTTTCTGCTAATATTCATTAATCCAAACTACATTCGTTGACATTATTGATTATCTTGGCAGTTCTTGTTTATCTGTAAAGATAACATATTATTTTTATAGCTTTATTCATTTCTTTGAACTTTAATCTTGTTGATAATTAAATAATCATTACTTAAGTTACCTCGAGACAATTTTTAAACATTTGAATACATTTTACACTTTTCGATTGGATTTTGAACAATATTACATTACGTGAATATGGTAAGTAGGTACTTTAATCGAGATATATGATTGATTTTGTCATCTGCGCGTTTTACCCAAGACGAGTATAAATTAAATAAATAAAAAGTAAATATTCGGACCATTTAATATTTATTCTTCATTTTGGACTTATTTGGAGTCAATTTCAAACGATATAACACTTTCTATCTCAAAAGGCATTAGCCGTAGGTATATTAGATAAATAAATAAATTTTATTAAAAATTGTAAAAGGCGAAAAAATAAGACAATTTAAATCTGGCTGGCTACCGGGTAGGCTTGAAGAAATTGCATACGCGATAAGCCCGTCTTTTTAAATTTTCTGTAGACATATACTTCTTGTATACTGCATATTTTGATGCCAATACAGTTTTATTTATTTACTAGATGAAAGTTTCTGTTTCTTCTTTGATTATTTTTTCCTTGATTGATGCATGGATTACCTCATCAAGATCAATTTTTTTAAATTTCTTTGTGTTTTTATTAGTTGAAATATAGTGTAAAATAATGCGTAGTAAAATTATTTAACAAACTTCACTGACTCCAAAACCTTATAATATTGAATGTTAACATAAGTTACACTATGTGATCTGTATGTTAAGTTAATATGCGGACACTATGTGATCTGAATGTTAAGTTAAGTTTCACTATGTGATCTGGATGTTGACTTAAGTTACACTATGTGATCTGTATGTTAACTCATTTTATCCCAACGGGTCGAAAACGACCTTACCTACATATTATCCCAAAGGGTCGAAAACGACCATTCTACTTTTTTCCTTCTCAAACTCATAAACAAAATCCTTGAGAAACAAAAATGCATTATTCCCTATAACAATACTAGCAAGATGCTGTGCAGGTATAAAAATAACGGTTTTAGTCAGTGTGCGTTGTGTTTTTGAATTGATAACTTTTGCGATTTTTTTGCGTTCACCATGTCGGAGAAACTTCGTTGGTAAGTCAACATTTAATTATTTTTTTTGCAAAAAATTATGTTTTTCACTAGAAAACAAGTTTGTTTCCTTTCTTCACAGATTAATTTCCACAAAATAATAATAAAAAATATTATAATATAGCGCCAAAATCAATGAGTTCGTTTTCGACCCGTTGGGATAATGAGACATGTTTGTTTTGCAGGGAAAAATGTCCGACTACTGTAGAGATTTTGGATAAGGTCGACTTATTTCAAAAATATAAGTTGCCTGATGCCAGAATCATCTTACCGCCCACAGACACTGGTGTTGAAATAGACAAAGATTCTGGGGATGAGGATGAATACGACCTGAACAGGTTATATCACAATCAATTGAGGGCCCAAGCTGAAATGGGCTTCTCAAATTCTGATATTGGGATTGAAGAAGAAGTCAATCAGCTGTCAAAGAAACAAAAAAGGATGGATTGGTTCTCAGATGACTCGGAAGATATTAATTTTAAAGAAATTACAAACCAGGAAACATACATCCCCCATTAACATTATCTGAGCATTCAGAGCCGATCGACTTTTTCAATTTATTTTTAATCAAAAAAATTAGAAGACATCACAAAAAATTACGCATTACAAATAAATTAAGGTTTAAGTACTAATCAAAAACGAAGAAATTGCAAAAATTAAACGGTTACATCATGTCAAATTTGCGATATTTCCCTTCATGATAAATACTTTTTACCTCATCACACCGTATTTTTTTTATTTTTACTCTCTAAAATATATATATATATTATTTTTTTTATATATTTTTAGAAATATGATTTATGCAAATTCACATTATATAATATAATTTAATATAAAATTTAACAAAATGTACGTCGAAACTGAAGCATGCGATATTTTACTTGATTTCCTTTAGGTATATCCTTTTCCAATATATTACTCCTCTCTATCCCAACGGGTCGTTTTCGACCTAGCTCAAAAAACTATTTATTTTTAATTTTTTTTTTAAATTTCATCAAAAATTGTGTTTCTTGTTCATAACTTTTACAGAATTTCATAAAATATATTAAGAATTAAGAAAAAAAAATTCTGGGATAATGGGGTGTATAAAATATTCATAGTTCTGGGATGAAATGAGTTAATTTAAGTTAAACTATGTGATCTGGATGTAAACTTAAGTAACACTGTGTGATCTGTATGTTAACTTAAGTTACGCTTTGTGATCTGTATGTTAAATTTAGTTACAGTATGTGATCTGTAATAGCTTTTGAATTTATATTTATTTTATTTGTTTATTAATACATTTAACGGCACGAGAGCCTATTGCATAACAACAAAATTTACAGAAAATCTGCAAAATTACACAAAAATTATTTCACAAATTACATAAAAACAACCTTAAAAATACAAACACACAACATAAATAAAATAAAATAAAATAAATTCATTTAAATTTACCCCATCATTTGGCCTTCCGGTGTCCGCGAGAACTAGTCCTAAGACCGATGACACAATTACGAACTCTGAAAATGTTGGAAATAAATAACTATTAATAACTTCCAACTTTCTCACACATTTATTAAATGACTCATGTTTTCATTACACATTCAAAAAAACACGACTCAGTCAAATCTATCTTTTGGCTTAAAAGGATAAAAAATCAAAAATACAAAGTATTTTCTCAAATTTCTCTACAAAAGGAAATTTCACTGAAATTGACAATAAAATTATTAATGACATCGAAAATGCGACAACAACACCCTTGGCAAAATTTAAAGGTTTTTTTCAACTGCATAATTTTTAGGCGACAATATGTAGGTATGTAATTGTGACTCATAAATTTCTATCACAATCAAAAGGTTGGGTCTACTCGGCTATCTCAGTACCAATGCTGATTGATGTTTGTAAACGAGACTTGAACATGACATGGTATAAACGTAGTTGGAATGGGGTTATTGAGAATAATGTGTGATAAAAATTTGAAAGATAGAGTGCGCAATACAATTTGTGAAGATTATGGGATTAAATCTGGAGTAGTAACAAGAATGAAAGTGAACATGGTTAGATGAAAGAAATCACTATATAGTGAAAATCTAACTATATAGTGAAAATCGGAGTAGTAACAAGAATGAAAGTGAACGTGGTTAGATGGAAGAAATCACTATATAGTGATAATCTCGCCACTGCACATCATCACATTCTTTCTTGTGTATATTGCTCTATTTTATTTGTTATATGAATGATGATGTGCAAGAATAATAAAATAAATAAATAAAAAACAGACTACGATGACTTCGACATTTGGAATTAATGAATGAAGACAGAATATAACAAAAAAATATGGCTGAGAAGAATGGTGGTCGGAAACGTGGCGGTCCGGGTTAGTTGGAAGACATCGCATTTTAGCGATAAACTCGCCCTCTGTACATTGAATTTATAATTGTTATTTTTACGCCACTATTTCATTATGTAATATTGTAACCAATGTACAGTGAAGAATAAAATAAATAAATAAATAAATAAAATAAATGGCAAGACCGCTTAAACCAGATCCTCCAGGAAGAACATGTGTTTTTCACATTGAATAAGAAAGCATGCACGAGGATTTATATGACAGTGACGAAAGTAAAAAATGTTTGCAAGTATAGGAGAAGTGACGCTTGATCCTATTTGCCTACTCCGAAAGAGTAACGGCATGATGGTGATGATGATGATAATGATGAAGTTTTTCACATTTTTTTTTTCACAAAAAGTTATTACAAAAAAACTTACTTAAAATTTTCATAATTGCCCAACTATGGACAAATTATAGAAAATTTCTCCAAAAAAAAATATAAAACTGCCCAAAATATTTTAGTTTTATTTTCGCACTAGGTAATTCTATTTATTTATTTATTATTTCTCTATAAGAATCTTCCTAACACTGGTGTTTAATTCTTCTTGAAGTCATTTATATAAAACGATTGTTATCAATATTTTTTAATGGTTGAAAAATTATTATAGTACATCCAAGTTAAGATGGACGAATACAAATGTAGGTATATATTATTATTCAGTGACCTTTGATATAAACTAAACTGTGTCACTACTTACTATGTAGGTAGTAGAATTGCATGAAATAAAAAACAAATGTTTTTTCAACCATATTGGTTTTATTGACAGAAACATCTTTCAACAAAGACCATAGATTGACAATGTCTCTCACTCCATCAAAATTAATAAAGTAGAAAAAAGATTTGTTTTTAATTTCATTTAATATAGACAATTGAAAGTCGATCAATATATTACATCTAGATTTAATAAACGAACATTTTCCTAGCGGAGGACCAAGAAGAAGAGTTTGAATTCAGGATTCTCTTACTGAGAAACTAACATCTATCTCCTAATTATCTGTCCCGTTTAATTTCTTCTTGTTTTGTTTGTTTTTTGCAGTTTTTTTTTAATATGAGAATGCGTATCTGCTAAAATGTATTAATTATTTTAAAAAGAATAACAAAAATATATGCCACATTCATATGATTTGGTATCGAAACTGGTAAAATCTATTTTTAGTCGAATTTCAATAGAACTCAAAAACCAATAAGGTTTTGACTGGTTTCCATAGTAACATAAAAATTGTACTGGATATGACTATTCTAATAATGCATTTTTATAAAATACAACACAAAGAATATTTCTGGATACTTTTTTAAGAAAATGTAATTATTTCGATCACATTCGATTTCAAATAAGACATTTTTATAAATATAGTACAGCACCTCTGACGGGAAACATTTGAAGCTTTGCAACATCGACAGCATATGCTGTCATCGTACAACGAACAAACTATACTTTCCTAAAGCGGCTTTAGTGATATGATAATGAAACAAATAAAATGGTTACCGCGTGGATTAAAATTTAATCTTTAAATAATGTTGTTTCCTACTCCTTGATATAGGTTATTTCAAAATTCAATAGATAAACATAATTTATTGTATAGACTAGAAATGCAATGGAAAAATTGGTAGTGCGACCATCAAATTTTGCGACCAAAACATATTGATGCTGAAAGTCATTGATTGTTTTTTTTTTACTGTTAGGGCTATTTTATAGCTTTTTCATGTATATACGAAGTGCAGTACCTAAATATAATGAAGAAAGAGATCATAATTTGATAATTTGATGGCCGGTGTGGCGTGGAAGTAACGCTCTTGCCTTTGAATCACGAGGTCCTGGGTTCAATTCCCGACCAGGGCAGATTGAATAATAACCTTTTTCAAATTGTCTTGCGTCTTGGTGTTTCATGTATGCTGCCCTGCTAAGTAAAAACACAGTAATTACCAAACACATGTGTGTCAGAATCGCAGACCAAGTTTAAAACTAATTTTTTGTGTGTATTTTTCAAGTATCAAAAAACAAACTTTCCACAATCGTCACAAATATCTATTATAAATTAGCTTATTAAAAGGAAACATATTTCAAAAATTATTGAATATCTTAGATATTTGTGACGACTGTGGAATGTTTTTTTCATACTTGAAAAAATACACACAAAAGGTAGTTTTAAACTTGGTCTGCGATTCTGACACATATGTGTTTGGTAATTACTGTGTTTTTACTTAGCAGGGCAGTATATGTGCTTAATACATTTTATTTATGTGTATCGTTGCGTTAGTACCCATAATACAAGATTCATATCTTAATTTGGGACTTGATCGATATGTGTGAATTGTCTATGCATGTTATGTTTTGATTATTGCTGGCCGATCGGCATCTTAGATATTATAATATTTTAGTTTTAAATCTTTTCATATTGTTACATAACCTAGTTGTATGAATTTCTGTGTTACCTACATTTATTTTTTTGTTGTAGATGTAGGTGCCTATTTCTTTGTAATCTTATGAGCGAAACACTGTTGATAGTAAAATGATATTGAAGAAAAATATGTTTGAAAATAAAGCAACACACCATTATTATTATTTATTTTGGAACATGTTTTCTGTGAAAATTAGAACTGCGTTTCTAGTCTATACCATGTAGGTCAATGATTCAATGTTCGGCAATAAATTTTCTTGGAATCGATGCTACGCAGAATTGTTACGAAATAATTTTTTATTTCAACACCAAAGGGACAATTTGTTTATGATAATATTGTCATTGATCGATTGTTACTATGTCACGTCGTCGCATCCCTTGTGAGATTGATAAAAAGTACAAGACGCAAAAAAGGCCAAACAATTTTCTTTTTTTATTCAATTGACACGAAGTACTTCTTATTTATACGTTTTTTTCCTCTTTCAAATGGTTGGCTGGAAGATGTTGCTCTGTAACAAGTCCGCCATTTGACAGAACACTGTTTTTATTTATTTATTAAAGATTTATTATTAATTACTTATTATATAATCTCCCCCTCTTTTGTTCGATTGTTCTGTAATAGAAAGGTATTCGTTAAACATTCACATGAAATTCAGCGACGATGTATGTCACATATTCTGAACGTTTCAACTTGAAGAGGACGACCTGCATACTTATTACTCGAAATTCATTCACTTGCTACCCCACGCGTGGAAAAAACCGTGTTGGTATGAATCTTCTTCTACTTCTCCTTCCTCGTGTGTTAGATCATTAATCTGCTGCTTCGGAAGTTGTTCCCTCTTGTGACACTGAGGACCAGCTATCCTTCCATCTTTTTGGTGCTCTTCCTCGGTAACGTGAGCCAGCTGTTGTCTTCTTTGCAGCAATGTGGGCTGTCCTGTTTTCAGACATGGAATTTGTTATATAGTTGCAATATTTATTTCGATGCATTCTATTTCCTGTATTCATTCATATACCTAATATACCTCTACGCTCCTCTCTGATATCGTTACCATAGGAAAGTTGTTTGTAATTTATGTATTGTGTTGTCAGTTTTCTGTGAGTGTCTCTATAAAATAAAAAAAAAAATAAAAAAATGCACAAGAGGGGTTGTAAAGAAACGGGGATGTCCAAGAACTACGTGGCTTGATCACGACGACCATCAAAATTTCAAGGACATGTTGAGTAAGGAGTAAGAGAAATTGGCTTGCATGTATGAGAAATTGGATGAATGTAGAAGGAGCGAGTGAAGTATGTAAGCATAAATCTGTTTTGTTCTCTCTGCCTACCCCACCTGAGACACGTCGTTAAGGTACCGAATGATACTATACTATACTATACTATCACGCCGTGTCCCATGTGGGGTAGGCAGAGAGAACGGAACGCCAAACAGATCTATCCTTACACACTCCCTTCGCTTCCTCCACATTCATACAGTTTCTCATACACGCAAGTCGGTTCCTCTTACTCAATTTGATACACGTGGTTCTCGGATGCCCGCGTTTTCTCACACCCTTTCTTTCAGACAAGTTTGATTATAGATTCATTCAACTTCATCGCCCTCAACGCTCCTCTCGGGAGCACAGGGCAGAAACTAGCTTCCTCCATTCAGAGCGTCTCTGCGCTAATTGCGGTACCTCTTTCCTTGACATTCCCTGCCCTCTGATGTCGTTGTCATAGGAATGGTGTATTGTGAAAGAGGGACGCCCGGCCGACGGAACCCCTGCGGACGGAAGAACAGCGCTCTTTTTGGCCAACTATCATTGGGCATTCTCAAAACATGTCCCAGCCAGGACCATCATCTCTCCTGTATTACGGAGATTACAGGTCTCTGCTGGGTGCGCCGGCGAACAGCATCATTTGTAACATATTCATACCATTTGACATCCAAAATCCTTCAAAGACACTTGTTTTCAAAGCTTAGTATCTTCCGCTCTTGAGACTTGGTTAAGTGCCAAGACTGATTATATAGATAGATAATAATATTTTTTTCAACTGAATTTATGTATAGGTACTCTTAAAATAAATAAATAAATAAATATAGGTAGGTATTAATAATTCAAGAGTTTTTGTGTTTACGCTGTGGAAATCCATTTTTAATTTTAATAAATAAAATATAAAAATATATTATTGAGCACTGTTTAATCTCCACTATGTTAGGTTAAATACCGAACGTTTTCGCCTATACTTGTAGGCATCTTCAGGGAAACCAAACCAACTTGTAGGCAGTTTCCCTGAAGATGCCTACAAGTATAGGCGAAAACGTTCGGTATTTAACCTAACATAGTGGAGATTAAACAGTGCTCAATAATATATTTTTATATTTTATTTATTAAAAATAGGTAGGTATGTTTATCTGCAAAAAACTACCATTAAAAATTTGTACCATAGAAGTCCATTTCGATAAATTTTTCATTTCTTTTTCATATTTCAAAATGAATTGTAGGTATGATATTTTTTCATCTATTCCGTATGTAATGAAAAATACAATAAAGCATCGGACTATTGAAAGTTAACTAACAGCCGTTAAAAATTCACTATTCATTTTTGAAATAAAATAAACATGCGTTTTTTATTCCCATTTTCTGTTTTCGATATTATTACAGTTTTTTTTTTTATTTAATTTGTTTTTTTTTGCGCTCGCACGAATGATTCAATCTCTTTATTCGAATAGTAATCTATACAAATATTTATTTTTCTTGTTTATTTATATTTGTTTATTTCGTCTGCATGAGTATGTAAAAAAAATTGAGATTTGAATAACTATAATTATTCCATCACGACATTTCACACAACTGGAGTGGTCAGTAAACTAACTGCAGGATATAATGAACAAGCAGGTCGTCTTATCCGTGATATATTTAATTATTTTGTTCTCCCATTTTCTTAATTTTTCCTAAACTTTTATTTTTTTTATTATTGTTTCGTGTTTTTGTGCTAGTGTGATGATTGAGTTAGCGAGCGAGACTGTGTATATGTAGGCATGTTGAGATGGCCGGAATGTTAGATACCTATGTTTTTTAAATTGATTGTGGCGCATGGTATTGGATGATAGCTGATCTCTGAAAGATTAACCTTTTTTCTAACTAGCTCACTAACTAATATATGTAGTTATTGTCTGTTTTGTGCTTTTTATATATATTAGTTAGACATCCAGAATAGGTGGCATTAGCGTGATATGAGGTAACTGGTCATCATCATACAAAATAATAATGGATGATATTGGATGATAGCTGATCTCTGAAAGATTAACCTTTTTTCTAACTAGCTCACTAACTAATATATCTAGTAAATGTCTGTTTTGTGCTATTTATATATATATTAGTTAGACATCCAGAATAGGTGGCATTAGCGTGATATGAGGTAACTGGTCATCATCATACAAAATAATAATGGATTTTCATTAACTAGCTCAATGAATCTTTATTAGTCTGGTGGTAGAGTCTCGACCTCATGTACCTACAAGAGGTGTGTGGCTTGAAATCAGGTGCCGGCAATCTCCCCTTTGACGACACAAGCTTTTAGCTTACCTACTGTGAAAGACGTATTAAATTGTATTTGGGTTTATAACAAGAACCCAGATGCATCTAATTAAAAAAAAAAAAGATTAAGATTCATAAATACCATCACGGCATTTCAAAAAGTTGAGATAACCAGTAGACTTACTTGATGTAATAAGTATTCAAGACGTCATCTCCATGTCAATAAAATAGACACCGCGCTTTCTCTGTTTCTGACCCTAAACTAAGGAATAGACTGCCTCTGGTGCTCAGGTGTGCTGCCAACTTCCAGGCTTTGAAAAAGTCCGATCCGATATTGTTTTGTTTGGGTTTATTGCATTATTTCATTTTTATTTCTGACGCAGATACATATGATTAAGTATCTGGGATTATGTGTTATATGTTATATACTGTTATGAATTCAAATTTAAATTCTTGACACAGACAATTTTGTTAAAGATAAAACAATATCGTGTACAGCAGGGATGCACAGACTAATAGGGAACAGGGGCCATTCGGGAGGATTATGAGCTAAGGACGGGCCGCTATAAGAAAATTATATTATACTACTGTATAGGAATTTGAAATATTTCAAAAACACATCGGTTTTCTTAAAGAATATTTTACCGAATATCCGATTATTACTGTATTGACATTTTTTTTTTATATTGTATAATTCTCTGGCGGGCTGCAGATATACCGACCGAGGGCCGCCGGTTTGTGCATCGCTGGTGTACAACGTCCTCGAGGTGCTATGGCACAAAGATGGCGCTCTAAATACTCTCCATTATTATTATTCAAGATTGATGACTTAACTGCTCATCAATACTAAATCGAAGATGATAAATGTCTTAAACGGGATGTTTAACGAATACCTGCCTTTTTACAGGACACTAGAAAACTTACAAGAAAGAGTGTGAAACCTTTTCTATGTTAGAATTTTCATGGGATGCATCTTTTAAAAGGGGCTTTAACACTAGTTCAGCGTGTACATGAGTTCATACGATTATGCGTTGAAAATTAAACGATTTGAACATTCGCTTCAGTCAAAATGGCAATGGTGGATTAATAATAATAATAATACCTACTAAAAACAACAACTGGCGAATTTCCGCACAAAATACGCTATGTGTTTACCGACACTATCATGATTCAATCAATACACTATGGATACAATAATATGTACCTATGGGTAGAAAGATACACACTCGACAGAAATCTATTGAAATATTCAAAACGTTCAATCGATTCAAATCGTTTGTGCGTACGTGGAAATAAAAATTGAATTTTAAATTTAGATCACAGAGAAATGTTGCCAATCATAAAAAAAATCAAGCGACAAGCAAATTATGTTTTTTTTCGAGTATTTAGTGAGTCATGAGCCCGTAGACAATTTGTACTTGGCGATCGCCTACAAACGAATTTTCGTCAATAACTGCAACAATAACGCATAATTATACGGTACGTGTAGGTAGATTGTCGAAAAGTTCGCCAGTAGACGATCGCTAAGTACAAATTGTCTACGGGCTAAGGCCTTCCATTGCCATCCAATAACAAGCGTATTTTGGCAACTCCAACACGCAATAGATATTAATTGTTTCTCTCAATCATTATCATTCATTCAAAGTCGCTCCCATCGGCGAAAAAATAACCGAAAACAGATTAAGATGGTACAGACACATTATGAGACTGACACAGAATAATATTATGATCTAAAGGGCAATGGTCGTAGAAGTAAGACCCAGAAGACCAAGCTGACCAGTAACCACCTGGATGTCCACAATTGCCAGGGACCTGAGGGAGACAGAGTTGCGTTCGGAGGATGCGGGGGACCGGAAACCTTGGAACATGAGGACTAGAGAGCCGACCCCAAATAAATGGGATAAAGCTGAGAGCGAAGAAGAAGAAGACGAATCATTCCCAATTTATGCTGCTCGTTGTTGGAACAAGCTTCCTTCTTCGCATACAGTTTCACAAACGTGCAATGTATTTTAATCCTCAGTTAATCATGAAAAAATGTTGTCTTCTAACACATGCCTTTTACAGGGCACTCGAAAACTTAGGGAAATCTTAAATGAAATACATTTTAAATAGAAAAAAACTTAAGTCAATTAATATTTATTAATTGTGTCAGTGCACACGTAGTAGAGTTCCATAATTATGTAATTTGAAACAAGTATTTCTTTCTACTATAGATTGTTGATTTCGACCTGATAAGTCGAAAGACGTCTCTCTCGGAATCAATTAATATTCGTAGTTACTGTCGGCGAAAAATTATTCTAGTAAATAAAATAATTTAGTGCGTACCTATGTACGAGTATGTACGTATATATTTGTGTATAGCTTACATAGTGCGAGAAATCATTGTGCATGGTCAAACAATTTCATATGTTTTTTCTATTTCATGTATTTTCGCACTTTTATTTCTTTTCTCTTGTTGTAATATATATGTATCTGCTATAGTATTGCCGCAAATTTCAATAAATTGTTAACAAACAAAAACACATTATGTGACGTGTTTTTTTTTATTTTATTTAATTTATATTATGTTCATTTCTTTGATATAAATTATAACTGTCAATTTTTACTTTATTTATGGTTTATTGTGAAAGGTGTATAAGGTTGTGTTTGGTTTGATAACAAAAACCCAGATTCATCTTTTTGAAATAAAAAAAAAATATTACCTTTATTCCGTGTAGCACCCGACAAGGAATTGGTCTCCACTCTTTTCCGTAAGTTTTCGAGTGTCCTGTGTAAGGCAGGGGATTTGAAAAATCAGAGAGTATACATCTTTTAGCGATAAGGTTTGCCACCCATCCTGAATGTCTTTTTTATCGTTTTTCTAAGATATATTCGAGTTTTTATAATATATTTTTTATTTTTTTTTAAAAAGATATATCTGGGTTTTGTTATAAACCCAAATACAACCTCATACACCTTTCACAGTAAGCTAAAAGCTTGTGTCGTGAAAGGGGAGTTTGCCGACACATGTTATCGAACCACGGACCCCTTGTTCACGAGGCCGAGACTCTACCTGCAGGCTATCGACGAATCTATCTATCTATCCATACCCTCACGCCGTGTCCCAGGAGGGGTAGGCACGGAACGGAACGCCATATAAATCTATCCTTAAAAAATCTATCGCTTCCTCCACATTCTTCCATTACTCAACACGATTACAACCTTATATACCTTTCACAGTAAGCCAAAAGCTTGTGTCGTGAAAGGGCAGTTTGCCGGCACCTGAGATCGAACCGCGTTCCTCTTGTGCATGAGGCCTAGACTCTATCTCCAGGCTACCGACGTTTAGGCTAAAATAAAAAATGAATTATAAAAGCTAAATAAGTAACATGACCTCATTTTTGGAAATCCAGCTTTGAAAAGATTGTTTATTAAACAAAAATAGAAATCTAAAATACAGAGATTAAGTCGACGCTTAAATTATTATGATTTAAGCAATATTTTAATTGTTCTTTAATTAATTGTTATTAAAACATTACCCAATACGAGTTTATCATTGTACAAAGAGCGCTTATTAAATTTCGCGCTATACCTATTGACACATCGTCGTTGCATATTCAATATAGGGTATGTAAATTTTTAAATGTTTTGACATTTCTAGAATAAACTGTTTATATTGTTACTAGTGTATATAGTGTGTAGTGTGTGTGTGTGTGTGTGTGTGTGTGTGAGAGTGTGTGTGTGTGTAGTAGTGTAATATAAATGATATTATTATTAGAGATGCAACAAAAATTAGGCAACTATTTGCTCTTCTGTCTTTCGGCAACATTACTATTAGGCCGAATACCGTATATTTAGTCTATTATACGGTATGCTGCCGAATTGATTAAATGTAAAACTTGAAGGTACTTATTAATTAATATCTTATTAATTAATTTAATTTGATATGGAGTGAAACAACGTAATATAATTATTGTTATTTTTGATGTTGGAACAAAAAAAAATGTAAAAATGTACCACGCTGCAAGTCTAGTACATAATATGTCTATAATGTACCTACACGAAATTGCGCGGTCAGGAATACCGCACGTTCTCAGCATTGTTTTGGCGAATATTCGGCGAATATTCGCCATGATCTTGCATAATATTCGGTCAAATATAGGCATCTCTAATATAATTAATTAATGAAGTAATTCTTAGCATCAAATTTTCAAACTTCATATTTTAAGGATAATATCACGTGCCAATAAGAAGTCCATACATAAATTTGAATACCTACCCTAATGAACAGTTTTTAAAGAGTATCAATGCCTATATAATTATGCGCCCTTGAAGTGAATATATTCCACAAAACGGCGCACTATAAATTGTCTAGTTATTATTATTTTTATTATAAAAATGTTCGCACATACCTCATTTTGAATATGCTACGACATGTTGAATCAATAAATACCTAGGTATATGTAAAGACTTCTTTTTTTAGATTTTAATTTACGTAATAAAATACCGATTGTGATTATTTTATTAAAAGAATTAGGATTTTTGGATTCAATACTCGTCATAATGCGGAAAATTATTTACATTGAAAATAATATGATAATAATTAGATATTTTGTTCATTAACATTGTATAATCTTTTTTAAATACTGGATTTGTGCATAACTCACAATGTATTAAAAAGAATTGTCCGTTGAGCACCCGGTCTCCCAATTTTTCGAGTGTCCTGTAAAAGGAAGGTGTTCCAAAAAATACAGACATTTGATTTTGGACATCTTAAATTTAGCGTTGAGATTTGCCACCAATCCATGTATGTCTTTATTGTTTATTGGCACAGAGAGGACAGTTTGCACGTTAATTGCTTGTGACTGATCTGCTGGCTACCCCACATGTGGGATATGCAGTGAAAATACTTAAGGCTTCAAAAATATAGTAATGGATTGCTGAAATATATTTGTTTTTTCCGATATTAATTATTTTCTCTTGATTTTAAATTATTTATTACAAAGGAGTAAGTTACAATGGTTTGTGCATGTGGGAAGAATGAATGAGAACAGAATGACCAAGAAGATATTGTATTTGGTTGAGAAGAATGGTGCTCGGAGACGTGGACGTCCGAGGATCAAATGGCAAGATCATTTTAATCAAATCCTAAAAGACGACCACGTGTTGAGAACAGAAGAGCATGCATGAGGAATTGTATAGGTACGTTACAGTGGCGGAAGCGAATGATCTATGCAAGGATAGAAGGAAGTAGCGCTCGATGGGTTAGTTGGAAGGTATCGCGCTTCTGCGATAAACTCGCCTATTGCACAAATTTATTTGTCTGGTCTAAGTTCTACAAAGTTTATTAATGTTTGTTTTTTGTGCAATAAAGATTTTTATTATTGTTATTATTTTATCCTTTCTACCTACCCCACAAGGGAAACTGCGTGATGATATGTATGTATTGTATATGTACATAAACATGTTCATATGCAAACGTATGTGTGTAAATAATAGGTTATAAAGCTTAATTATTATTTTCTCTTGTGTTACTATATCTTCTTATTCTTATCTACGTGTCTTGTCGGAACCCCCCAACGTTGACGACCACCTGGGAGAAATCCTTCTTGTTCTGGAGAGCACGAAACAGTTCCTCCACTCCTGTCATCCCGGTCCACTCCTGAATGTTCTGGAGCCAGGAAAGCCGCCTTCTTTAAACCCCTCTACGGCCCTCAATCTTCCTTATATTACTGTCTGACCAGTTGAAAAGCTGTAGACAATTCATATTGACAAGTCGAAAGACGTCTATTTCACGATTTAATCTACTTAAAGTAGAAAGAAGCAATTGTTTGGAATGACATAGTTATGGACATCTACTACGTGTGCGCCGACAGAATTTCATTTTAATTAGGTATTTTTAATGTTTTGCCGATATTATTCACAAAATGATGAATAGTTGGTAAAAAGATAGATAGATAGATAGATAAATAATATAACGGATTATCAATTATTCAAAGTGTTTAATCATTCAATGGATACTTAATACTTTGGATTAATTTGATTGTAATATTTTGATAATGTTAATAATGTTCACATACAAATGTGTGGATTAAGATAAGACATTATATCTAACGTATCAACATTGTGGTGTCAAGATCACACAAAAAATACTAAGTGCCTTCTATGTACATAATATTATTAGGTACGATCAAATTATTTACATGATTAATTATTGTTTTGAACTTAAACGGCTATTTTTGTGTGATGTGCGAAAGAACATTTAAAATGATTGATGGAGCTGAAAATATTAAAGAACAGCTTAAGCATAACACAGAGAAAAAACTTATGTAGAATTAAAGCTAGCTAGTGTTTGAATCAAAATGAATATAAATTTTTGTCCCTAATCCTTCCCATACTGTACATTATTTGATCAATTTGACGTATGCGCATGATTGGCGGGTTTTCAGATTCGGCAGTGTAGCCAACAAATTCTCATGATTTTTTTTCATTCACTGTAGTATTTATGTACCTACTTGGTAAGATTTATTTTGTAATGTGTTAGCAAACTTTGCTTGTATGTGTGCCGAATTTTTTATCTACTTGTACATATTGTAATAACTGTATGTTTGCGAAAATTATAAAAATATAATAAAAAGTAAATAAGTTCCCTGAAGCACCTGGCATAAAATTGGTCTCCCGCACTCTCTTCCGTAAGTTTTTAAGTGTCCTCTAAAAGACAGGTGTTCGAAAAACATCACGCGTAAAGACATTCAAAATATTCAGTACAGCGGTGAGAAATATCACACTTCCTGAATATCTTAACTATTATTGGCACGGAGAGAACGGCTTGCATGTTTGTTGCATGCTTGTATCTGTCTGCTGGCTACCCCAGTTGTGGGATATGCCGTGATTGGATGGATGAACTATTAGATGGATGGACTATGATTCTGTGATTATAATACCCATGATTTTTAAATAATATTGTTGACCGACGGTGCTGGGTGGAACTCCATGGTAAATGAATAAAAAAAAACACATGTTTAGTATTTTCACGCTGACTTTGTTAATCGCAATCAGGTTTTCAAAAGCTTCACTTTACATACGTTACCCTGATGATGAGGGCGGAAACTTTTGAAAGCCGGCTAGCAATAAATGAATTCATTGCGGAAGTAATAAATGTGTTTTATTCTAATAAATTTACTCATGATTCAGAATAAGAAATGTTACAGATGGCATTATTTTCTTAAGAGACGTGATTATTTGGACTTTGAAATAAGACGCAAAATGAAAATGTATTCAAATGTAAATACAGACTTTAACATCAAGGATTACTGAGAGATATTTCGAAATTTATATTTTTATCAACACTTTCAATGCAAATATTCTTAGCAAATCCAAAAAGCATTAAAATTATCTTGATAGAAGATATTCAGATTCACTATGAAATACAATACTATCTAAAGAGATATGGATCATTTTCATTTTATTTTTAAATTAATCTACAAAAAACTGCACCTGAGTCTTAAAATCGAATCAATTTCGCAACTCAATAGGTACTATCTTATAACTTATATAAAAAATATTGCGAAAGTATCTACCCAATAATAACTGCATTGTAAAAATTATCTTTTTTGATTTTATCGACAAAAAGTGCAATTTCTCGGACTTATGCTTAACTTAATTAAGCGATTTTTAGCGTAGATAATAAAATTAAGAATCTAACAGGATACCAACAAGATTTCGCAATTTCATGTTATCGTTGAAAATTACTTGTACGAAAAAGAAAACTTATCTCTCAACCATCTATATAACTTTATACACGTTTTTGTTTGTTATTTTATTTTATTGCAATGCACCCGAAATTGAATGTATTATGCCTAGATTTCCTGATAAAATATATTTCATAAAACGCAAATAAGTGAGCAAAACTTAAATGATGGTTTTTAGCCGAGAAAGTAATCCAGATGTCCACCTTGTACTAAAGGGTGATGGTATCTGGTATCGAGAGGGTGAAAAAGTTCAAGTACCTGGGAAGCATCATTACTTAGAAATTAGACCCTGACACTGAGATTAAATGCAGAATAGAAGTGGCACGAACAGCATTTATTAAAAAGAAAAACCTTATTTGTGACGACATATGTAACCTGAGACAAAGAATGGTCAAATGTTATGTAAGGTCGATCTTACTTTACGGTGTAGAGGCGTGGACTCTTAAAGTTAATATAATTAACCGCCTTGAAGCGTTTGAAATGTGGATCCACCGTACAATGCTAGGAATATCCTGGACCGATATGATAACAAAAATTGATCTTTGACGTAGAGCCAATGTAAATAGAGAATTGTTCACCACTGTTAAGCTCCGTAAAATATCATATTTTGGCCACATAATGAGAGGTAACAAATACACCATACTCCAGCTCATCGTGAAGTGGAAGATCAAGGGCCGCAGAGGGGTCGGCAGAAGACAGCTCTCCTGGCCTCGAAACATTCGAGAGTGGACCGATGTCAGAACCGTGGGGGAACTATTTCGCGCCGCCCAGGACAGGGAAGCTTTCTCTTAAATGGTCATCAACGTCGGGTGGACCCGGCAAGACACGTGAAGAAGATACAATATAAGTGTAGAAGATACAATATGAGTTCGTCGGTAGCCTGGAGGTAGAGTCTCGGCCTCTTGAACAAGGGGTCCGCGGTTCGATCCCAGGTGCAGGCAAACTCCCCTTTCACGACACAAGCTTTTAGCTTACTGTGGAAGGTGTATAAGGTTGTATTTGGGTTAATTGATATATTTATTGTTGACACAGGACTTTGGCACCACAGAGCGAGCCGAATTCGAACCGCTCTGTGCTGCATTGACATAACATGCATAGACAATCCACATAGATCGAGCTAGCCCCTAACTTAGAAGAATCTTGTATTATGGGTGCTCACTAATAATTAACACTTAACACATGTACATGTAACACCCAGACCATGGACAATTTGGAAAAGGTCATTATTCACCTTGCCTTGGCCGGGAATCGAACCTGGGACCTCGTGACTCAAAGGTAAGAGCGTTATAACTGTATGATTCACAAGGAATAAATAAAATAAAATACCATGACGACATATTCCACATTTGGGGTATCATCAGACCAGTTATCATCTCCATGACAAAGACATTCAGAATGGGTGGCAAACCTCATTAGATTTAATATTTCTTAATTTTTTGGAGCAAACTTGCGAGCAAACGAAAACTGAGGTGTGTACAGCGTGCCATGGAGAGGCAAATGCTAGGTATCAGCTTGAGAGACAAAATAAGAAATGAAACTATCCGACAAAAGACAAAAGTCGTTGACGTTGTTGATAAAGTCTCCAAGCTGAAATGGCAATGGGCTGGTCATGTGGTAAGACGAGAGGATGGAAGATGGACTTCCAGAATTCTTGTATGGAGACCATGGGAGGACAAAAGAAGCGTAGGAAGACCCCAAAAAAGATGGGTTGATGATATTGTCCAGATGATGGGGAAACAGTGGTATCGTGTTGCTCGAGATAGGAAAATGTGGAAAAGTTTTGAAGAGGCCTATATCCAGCAGTGGAGAGAAGAAGGCTAGCAGTAAGTAAGTAAGTAAGTAATTTTTTGGAACACCTCCCTTTTTCGGGTTACTCGAAGATTTACATTAATTCTTTGTCGGATAATCCACGACAAAATCAATTATACTTACTCGTGTTTTTTCCTATTTTCGGTTCACATTATGTAGCCAATTTATTTATTCACAATGCTAAGTTTAATGTCATGCTGATATCGTGGATCAAATATGGATTAAAGAATTCACTTGAATATGCGTACAAACAAAATTATCTACAACAAGCAAAGTTCATGGACGATTTCAAGTGTGGAAAAGATTTTCATGACAAAGAATTATTAATAAAAAATGCAGACTTGGCAATCTGCTTTCTCTGCCTTTTCCATCAGATTTTATTAAATTTGGCGATGACTTCTTTGACCAACAAGGCAATAGATCTTTTTTAAATTGTTAAATAATAAGCTTTCTGCGAGGAAACTGGAAAGAAGTTTACATTATTTGATCATTAAGATTAAAAAGGAGTGTTTTTTTTACTCCAAACATTCGTAATTATGTATAGAAACTACCACAACGTTACCGCCAAATCAATAAATAATATTAAAAAGGAGTAGCTATAATTGGTAGTTGGGGCGGGGAGGGCGAAGGTGGGCTAAGGCTTGGATTCAAGAGAGGAAGTACTGACGAAGGCATTGGAGGCTATTATCACATATGTTGTCTCCAATGCTTCCAAAGTATCAAGTGCCTTTAAAGCAATTTATGTAGCAGTTTAACAATACTTAAATCGATAGTATGTCTTGTGGCTTTGGAATGATACTCTATTTCAGAATTTATTTAGAGTTTTTTGATTCCTTAGATTTTAGTTTTATATTTCTTAAGAGAAAGCCCCGTTTGTCATACCAAATGATTGAAGATTTATGATTGATTGATTGACGTTTTCATCCAGCTGTGTGGACACGACCATTATTTTAAGACAAACCTACTTCCGAATCGAATCATCATTTTAAAAGCTGGTTGAAATGTTTCGTCTTTGCTGAGGTTGATGAGGACGGTAGATAATGAGACAACAGTGTTTTAAATCAAGATTATCGTTCTCAACTCATAATTCATTCTCTCTACATGTCCTCAATATCTAAATCTATATCATCACAACATCTTAAATTAATGGAATAGTTATTGCATGAATAAATAGCATTCAAAATAAGTACAACATATGGTATTATTTAAATTCTCCTGATTCAGATAACTACAAATCATATATGGGCATTGGGCATATTAAAATAATGGGAATACGTATAGAATTAATAATATTAATACTATAGATAGTACCTTCTGATATTAAATATGACACAGTGGGTACAATACACAATATACATAATTATAATATATATAGTTGAATTATACCAATATTAATGTACCGCTTTAATGGCTTTATTCCAGACTTGGTCCATCTGGCGATGCACTTTCTGGCTGAGTAGAGCAGGCTGTGAAAAAGAACAGGAACCTTTAGAAACTTCTTCTCTTTTTTTCGGAATTACAAAATAGACTTCGTCCATTCGGAGTGATTTCGCATCAGTGGAGTTCTTTGTGCGAAAAGTGAGTAGGTAAATGTAAATGAACATGAAAACCTTCGGAAGTTATTGGCTCGTCGTACTTTTTTATCAAGACATGGCCTATTACTTTTGTCATTAGAATGCTGTTAATGTTATCGACCAATGCTTCCACTTTCATATCATCAGTAAACTTATGTTACGCTACACTGAGAAAAATACTCAAAACGAATCATTGGTACGGTACTATCAGATTAGGACCAGAGATCGTACAAACGATTCATTGGTATAAATCTATAATATTAACTCTTCGCAAACAAATCATTGGTAAATTTACCAACAACTTGTTTGCGAAGAGTTAATAATTATTATAGATTCGTACTAATGAATCGTTTGTACGATCTCTGGTCTTAATCTGATAGTACGTACCAATGATTCGTTGTGAAATTTCGTTAGTATTTTTCTCAGTGTAGCCTGATTATGAAAGTGAAAGTTCCTGAAAATTGTAAGCTTTATATGAAAGTGTTTCATAAGAGATAGTAAGTAGCCTTATTTTAAAATCTCGGACATTTAATCGACAGACACGGATTTGATTTCACCTGCTTACACAACCTTCAAGACACAAGCATAATAATATGGCTTACTGTGAGAGTTTTTGGGATTTATTTGGGTTAATTCAAATCCAGAATCATCAAAAGAAAAAATATTGATAAAATAAAAATAAAAAAAACATGGAGGTGATCTACAAGCTACCTCATCTATGTATAGATAAAAGTAAGTCATAAAATATTTTTTTATTGTGTAGGTAGTGTGGTTTTTCTAGATTATCAACAACTCTTTATTGATTAAAAAATAAAAATTTGTACTGCCGAAACTAGAGTCTAGAAAACCACAATTTTTACGAAACTTCATGAAGTGACTCTGTGTCCAAAAAGTGAACTCTTTGAAATTTTACTGAGAAAAAAATTGTTTTCTCTTTTTTATTATGATTTTGGTGGATACACGCAAACCCAAAAAATCTTATTTGGATAAAGTCTCCAATTTAAATTAGTTATGTATAAATTATTTAATTATTCTATTTTATTTACATATATTCACGGCGTTAGCCTTTGACATGTTAACAATCAAATAAAAATAGAGAACAACAACATAAAAAAAAATTACAACTAATATGTCGAATCAAAAATAGTCATATAGGTTAAGTAAATAATTCTTATAAATATTTTTATTATGTGTATTAATATTTCTAGCTGATTCTTATATGTGTGTTAATGTTATAATTGAAATCCGACCCTCCGCACAAGCATTTAGTTGCTTATGGAGGGAGCATTTTTACTGTGTGTTATATTGTTTTTTTAATGTACTTAATATCAATGTATACTGTGTATTATTGAATAAAATAAATATATTTAAAAAAAATATATGTCATTCCAAAATATTCAAACAAGTAATTTTAAATAGAGGATTCATAAATATATAGTCATACAGGTAAAAAAAGGGTAGTGAGATAAAACACTTATTTAAAGTACTCGTATATTTACTGTGACTTTTTATTAGCCGCGAGCCGGCTTTCAAGAGCTTCCGCTCTCAACATCAGACTAGCGAAAAGAACTCTACATAATTTAATTTTCTATGTACATAAGAAATACTGCACCGATCTATCAGAAATTTAAGTTTTATTAATTTCGCATCAGGCATTTCAAGTCTCTAAAAAGTATCTCTTCTTCAAAAGCAACCTGTGATTTTAAATTAAAATTGACAATAATAATAACCAACAAAATAATATTTCTCCAATTCCTGTTCTACTCTGGTCATACTGGCTGAATGCCTTCACATCATATATACAAGTATTATCATATAATATTGTGAAGTAGGTAGATAGGTGACTAATAGTCCAGATATAATATAATGTACATTGCACTGGTTCCATTAACTGCTGACCTATCTGGCTCCATTCCAGAACTACCGTTCGAACTGATAGAAGCATGTTTGGCTCATACTTCTCTGATTGTCCTTATCGGTTCTGATGGTGCCGTTTAGAAATGAAACGAATATTCGGCTAGTATCCGATATTCGGTTCTTTTAGCCGTTTTTTTTAATATATATCACAAGCAGACAGCTATTACAGATTATTTATTTATTCATGAAATATACGGCTTACGCCTTTTCATAATCTTTTTTTTTTTCAAAAAATAGTATCTAGGTTTTTGTTTTAAACTCAAATACAACCTTAAACACCTTCTACAGTAAGATAAAATATTGTGTTGTGAAAGGGGAGTTTGCCGGTACCAGGGATCGAACCGCGAACCTCAAGTTTATGAGGTCGAGATTCTACCTCCAGGCTACCGACGAACTCTTCTACAAGAACAAGAAAATTATACAGTCTTCAATCACAATCAATCAATAAAAAAAAAACAAACACAACTACGTACCTACAGTAGTAATTTATTGACGAATACATATCGGCATACATTTTATATTCAGGCTCATGGTATCTACAAACTAAACATTGACATGCAAGTGTATAACCTAGCAGATAGGTACATACTATTAAAAAAAATTGTATTAATGTTGTCTTACACAATGATAATACAATATTATTCGATACCTAACCAGGTGACCACAATTATATTATAAGAGTTATAGGGAATAATTACTGTGTATATCACTGTATCTCACACAAGTATAGCCAATAAACTTACTACGTATAATTGGAGTCCCACAGAAGCTATGCTCTTTGTGGCATTAAAATGTTATAAGTCATTCGAGATAGATAGTAACTTTATCACTTTAAAGGACATATTATAACACTCATTATAATACTATATTACACCCTACAAATAAATAAATAAGTCACAAACGTTGTCCCATATTCGGTGATCCGGGTATGATCTCTCCGCATACTCGGAATTCGGCCAAATTATTGTTCATTCTATCACTAATATTTCTATTGCTGCTAATAGCTCCCAATATCGTCCAGGAGTTGCAGACTAATGTGGAGGATTTCCAGAAATCTTACTTTATACCAGTAAAATGGACTCTTTAATGTCTTCATAATAATAGTTCATTTCCCTTATATTGGTTGTTATGCATTTAATTTCATTATTTGTAGAAATTTATAAAATACTAGCTGACCCGGCAAACGTTATTTTGCCACATAGGTACATTATGCTCTATACATTTGCCATATACTAATATCGCTATTAAAAAATAGGGGTTGATGGTATAAAGGTGAAAATTTAGGACTGTATGTATTTTATAATGCCTGACCATAAGAAAATAAAAATAAAAAAAATTGACCAAAAAATAAAAAAACAGGGTGGATCACCCTTAACTTTTAGGGGTATGAAAAATAGATGTTTGCTGATTCTCAGACCTACCCGTAAAGCACACAAAATTTCATCAAAATCGGTCCAGTCGTTTCGGAGGATTATGATAAGGATACCTATACCGTCACGGAGAATCTCCCACAAGTGAATTAGTCAGTAACAAAAAAGTATACAATAAAAAAACAAAAAAACAACAGTAATGAAACAAGTAATTTTGTGCAATGGGCGAGTTTATACCAGAAACGTGAATCTTCCAACTAACTACTAATTAACCAACGTCATAAATATATAGTTCATCATCTATGTTCCATAAAAAATATTATACATGCCAACAACTCGACAAATCGAGTATCGTGAACGCTTCAGTTTCACGGGGGATCTGACTGTGCTGTATCCACTCTGCTATGCCATTTCAGATGACTAAATAGGCCAATCTGAGACAAGTACTCTCTCTCGCATTTAGGACATGGATGTTCTCCCGCAGGTGGGCCTTGGTGTCTTCTTTCATTTGGGCTGTAGCTATATGTCTTTTTTATTTTCTCCACTTGGTGCGATCAGTAGTGTCCTGTTCCCAGGTGTGCTGGATATTGCTGTCCTTCAAGATGGTATGAAGGACGTCTCTGTATCGCTTACGTTGGCCACCTTGGTTTCTTCTCCCATGTATGAGCTCCCCAAATAATATGTTTTTTGGGAGTCGGTTATTGTGCATTCGGACGACGTGACCAGACCAACGCATGGCATGGCATGGCATAAAAAATATAAAGTTCGGGTGGCAACTCTTCATCAATGAAGTAAAAGTTTGGTATATTTAATTTAGGACGTTTTGTGAATACTTTTCTTTTACATTAGGACATTGTCAAACTTACCGTAAAAAGTAAGAGATCTTTTTCATTAATCTGTTTTAAAAACTCTACCAAGCAATTGTTGCGCATCTTATCAAAATCCATAAAAACATATTTTTTTTTGTCTACCTATTTATACCATCATAGCATTATCTAAAAACGGAACAGCCAGCGATCTTATTGGAATGTTATAAATACGTCATACATCCGCTATCTTTTTTCGTATTAATATTTTCTTATCAATTCGATATCTATGTATGTTTCAATAATATAATAAATGTTTAGATTACATATTTAATTTTTTTATTCTGTAACTGGATTAAGACAACACACAGATGACAAAAAATGGTTGCTTTTGTGATATGCATTAAGTTTTCCTCGATTGGTGGATCTTATCGACTGTCCAGTTCAAAAACTCAACAAGTCGAAATTTTGCAAAATTTTGATTTAACTGTAAATAGGTAGGTATAATCAACTTCCCTTCATCAATTCTACAAACAAATGACTATGAAAATGTACTGTTCATTTTCCAATATTAAATATTTAGTCAATGAAAAAAAATCTGTAAGACCGATTTTAAATTACACAAAAAAATATTTCGAATTGTTTAACTACTAAACGGAACAAAGACAACATAATGCCTCTTACAGTGTGATATTATTATATAGTATATTTCACTTTCTGTTATGGTTCTAAAGCAAAATATAAATTTATATAAAATTACAAAAATATCGATTTCTCGATTACAAGACATATCGACTTGTTAAGTTATAGAACTGGACAGTCGTTATATAATGTGAAAGTGAGAATGGCGGAATCGGTGAACGTTGTCAACGGACACCGAAAGTGAACACGTGGCTTTAACAACAACAAAAAATCCGAAAAGAGTGAGAGGCCAGTTCTTTTTTTTAATTTATTTATTTATTTAAGTACGAAAAAATGCTATCTTCTAACTCAGTATCCGTTCCCTAGCCCCCCCCCCCTCCTCTGATCCATAATCCCTACCACATGCTGGGTGTGTGTCACAAATATATTATTTTAAATTTTGTTTTTTTTTCTTTTGTTGTGTTTTGATATTTTGTATGTTTTTTTGTAAGTAAATTTGTTTTTACTAGTTTCATGTCAATGTGTCGTGGTTAGATGGAAGAAATCACTTTATAGTGATAATCTCGCCACTGCACATCGTCCTAGTTTCTAAAATTTTATATTATTTTGTTAACACTGTTATGTAATGATGATGTGCAAAAAGAATAAATAAATAAAATAAATAAATAAGTACATAAGACAAACTATAACAATAAGTAATTCATAACCTTAATATATCTAATAAGTAACAATTTTTTTTTGCCGTGTGCTTTCTGGTAAAAAAAACTAAGTACGTAATAAAATAATAATATATTAAAATAATCTTTATTATACAGTTTTATAAGTGGTACAAATGGCGGGTTTATTGCCTGCAGGCAATTTTTGACAACCCACCAGGTACGCAAATGAGACACATACATACATACAACTCAAAAACAATACTAATGTGACACAGAATACAAACCTACATACATACCTACATTCAGACATAGACAAATAGTACATAATACACATAAATAAGATGTAGAGGGAAGGGAAAAAAGGAAAACGGGAGTTTTACTCTATTTGGTATTGACTAATATATCAATTTTTATTTTTTACATAATATAATGACGTTCATTTTATTCTAATACGTTTTGTATAGAAAACATGAAGTTTCACTCTTAATGAACTTAAATTTGCAGATAACAATTTAATTATAAATACCTAATCTATATAGTAGGTATGATAAATAATATTAATATGTTATTAACAAATTATTAGTATATTCATTCAATTTGAACAATAAAGTAATAAATATATTAAAAGATAAAAAGATAATTTTTTTTTATCATGATACTAGCCATGGTAGATAGTATAATTTAATTCAGTAACTTGTTATAATGTGATTATTTATTTATTCTTCTTCTTCTTCAAGTGCTTTGTCGGGTCCCCCCAACGTTGGCGATCACCTCGGCGAACTTGTCTCTGTCCTGCGCTGCTCAGAACAGTTCTTCCATACTTCGGATGCCGGTTTTATTTATTTTATTTTATTTATTTATAATCATCTTTTTATGTACATATATAATTACGGCATCTCCTACAAATGGGATAGCCAGCAGACCAATTGCATAATTATAATAAACATGCAAGCTGTACTCTCCGTGCCAATATAAAAATCAAGACATTCAGGAAAGGTGGCAAACTTCATGTTTGAAAGGTGGCGAATTTACCTAAGATGTTAAATATTTTAATTTTTTCGAACACTTGCCTTTTACAGGACACTTGAAAACTTACGGAGAAGAGTGAGAGACTAATTATTCTTTATCTCGGGAAAATCTAAACTACGACCATAAAAATAAAATAACACCTTTTCTTTGCCGTGTGGAAGTTTTATTATTTAGTTATCAGGGGCACATAAAGATGAAAAGATAGATACAGTATGTAATAAAATAGATAATACGTAATTCATAGACAGGTTGGTGGTTAGAATAGAAGGTAATATACTACTTGTGAGGCGGTCTAAGGCGCAATAATGAAAAATGTGTAGCAGCTCAAAATGTGTAGTCTTTATTAGGCAAGTCAATTGTACCTGAAAGGGGTGGTTTTCAGGTGAGAAACTTTCAGTTTTCATACTTTTCAGCCTTTATCTTGTGTCCAAGTCATAGATTATAGTAATAGTAGGTATATTAAAAGTCAAAGTGAGTGCAAATTTATCTTCAAAATGAAATCATTGTATAATAATATGTTGTTCCGTAGAACACGCATTTAATTTTCTCTACTTATGTGTACATCATATGAATTATGTATGTAAATATAATTATTACATGTAAAAGGCCAGCGCCGTGAATTGTTAATAAATAAATATGAAGAATATCGATTCAACCTAATTCGAAATAATAAAACAAATGTTTTATTCTACTAATGGTTTATTATGTGAGAGAGACGTCTTTCGTCTGATGAGGACATTGTCAATCAACCTAATTCATTCAATTTCCCACGTTAAATAATACATCTTCCCATGTTAAATTTTTACTTTGACTTTTTTCAGGAAATTTTAACTTTACTTTTTATCTCAAGACCAATGTGACTGAAAGACTGATTTCTAGTATTTTAGGATTTTTTGCTTTTATATTTATGTTTTTGTATTGTTCTAAGTATTGTATTATCGTTGTTTTTAAATTTACTTTGACTTTTTTAGAGAATTTTAACTTTTGCTTTTTTTTCCTCAAGACTGAGACATTTCTGGTAAGAGTGGAATCTTCGCTGGTCTACATGTTAAATGTATTAATTGTCAACATATTATGTAACGACTGTTTGATTCTAGATATTGTAAAAATAAAAATAAATAAAAAAATAAATAGATACATCTTCCCAACACTATAAACACACTCGCATGCTCACCCACACATCAAACTCTCTATCTTTCTCTTTCTTACAGTCTTACACACACACACACACAAAAAACCACTACCACATGGATTACAACCGAAAAATTCGTTAAATATTGCTCTTGAGAATGGTAGGATCACTGTCGAAACTGTGCTGTGTGGAGGATAAAATAATATTACTGGTATTTCAATTTTATTATTTCTTTTACATAATTTTATGATTTTTTCCCCCTCATGATAATCCACGGTATAGGAAGACATTTGGGAATAATTTTTCACCTCAAGGGCAGAAGTAGAAAGAGTAAGAGAGAAAAGTATATGTAGAAGAAGAAGAGTATTAGTGACGGTTTAGGAAATATAAGAAAAGATGGAAAGGAAAAGCGTGGAGAGGAATGGGAAGAAGGATGATAGCAGGTCGGGATACAAATGACCATAGCAGCGAGTAGAGGCGTTAAGACGCAACCACCACCTCGCCTCACGCTGCCTTCTAATATCTACTTACCTACCTATATATTATTATTATTATTATTACAAGAAGCTACGGAAACAACAATTGAAGATGAAACCGATATCCGGCATCCGATTTATCTGACTGAAAACCGAATTTTCATTTGGTACATCTGATAAATTCATAACATAACAAAGAGACAGAGATTCGATCAATTCATAATTTGAACTATTTTAATCTTTATTGTTTTAATATTTAATTATTATATATTCTTATAAATTCTATTGTAGTGTAATTTTTAGCTACTCATTTTCACGAGGTTTTTTTTTTTATTTTTCGCATTTGATATAGGTAGGGTAAGTATGTGTTATAACTGTTTACTTGCTACGTGTTCGTCGTACGCTTCGGTAATTTGCGGGACCTTGATTGGTTTGTTTTCTGGAAAAATATGACTGTTAATATTTGTTAAGTTAAACTGTCTGTGTCCCTTTAGAGGAAATAAATAAATAAATAACAAAACATGAATAGACAATTCACAGATCGAGCTAGTCCCAAGATATGAATATTGGATTATGGGTACTTACGCGACGATACACATATACGCAATGCACTAAACACATAAATATGTTACACCCAGACCCTGGACAATTTGATAAAGGTCATTATTCAATATGCCCTGGCCGGGAATCGAACCCGGGACCTCGTGACTCAAAGACAAGAGCATTACCTCCGTGCCACCCTGGCCTTCAATGCAAAACGATTTAGATATTGATCCATAAAGCACCCGGCAAAGAATTGGTCTCCCACTCTTTTCCATAAATTTTCCAGTGTCCTGTAAGAGGCAAGTGTTCGATAACGATTTGTTCCATATTTGAAAACGTCAACTATCTGTTGTTTGCAGATGATCTTAAAATATTTAAACAGATAAACAGTTTACACGATTGTCAGGTATTGCAGGGTAATCTGGAGAGTTTGGGAACTTGGTGTGAGCTTAACAGGCTGTTTTTAAATATTGAAAAATGTCAGGTTGTTACATTTACAAAAAAGAAAAATCCATTAAAATTTGATTATAAATTGGGGGACAGTGTCTTACAGCGCGTTGATGCCATACGGGACTTGGGAATTATCTTCGATCACCATTTAACTTTTATTCCGCATATAGAGGATATCACTAGCAGGGGAATGAGAATGTTGGGATTTGTACTCAGAACAGCCAGAGATTTTGTGTCCATACCTGCAATTAAAACTATGTTCGTATCCTTAGTCAGGAGTCAGGTAGAGTATAACTCCCCTATATGGTCTCCTTACTACGCGGTCCACTCTAAGAATATTGAAAGAATACAGCGCAAATTTCTTAGACACGTCAACTATCTAATGCAAATTCCTGTTGAGGAAATTGATTACTCTTGTTTATTGTCGCTTTTGAATATGAACACTCTCTGTGATAGGCGTGTGATTTCTGATTTGATTTTGTTATTTAAGATTGTGAGAGGACTGTTCAATTGCTTTGAGTTGAGCGGGATGATCTCATACCATGTTCCTACAAGGGTCACTCGCCAAGCAATAACTTTTCATAGTGACGTGGTGGATACCAACTATGCATATAATTCACCTTTGAATAGAATTCATAGATTGGGAAACATTTACGGACACTTGTCGGATGTTTTCGCGGATTCCCTGTTTGAGTTCAGGCAGAGAATGGCGGAGAATTTTAAAGCCGTAATATAAATACTTTGTCCTTTTTTACCTCCCCTTCCCATTTGGTTAATCTTGTCTTTGTGTCGTAATTTGACATGATACGATATGTTTTGGTTTTAATTTGTAATTTTATATGATGCAATGTGTTTTGTTTTTATTTTATGATTTGATATGATGTAGTATGTTATAATTTTGTTTTATTTTATAATTTGATATGATACGGTGTATTTTTATTTTTTTTTATTTTATAATTTTATGTGGTGTGCTGTAAATTTATTTTGTGGTTTGATATGATTCAATGTGTTTTATTTTTATTTTATGATTTGACATGATGAATGTGCTGTAATTTTATTCTATAATTTGACATGACAGTGTGTTTTATTTTTATTTTGAAATTCGATGTGATGCAGTGTATTGTAACTTTATTTTATGGTTAGATATGATACAGTTTTTTTTTTATGATTTGACATGATGATGTTGATATGTTGTAATTTTATTATGTGGTTTATGTGACACAATGTGTTTAATTTTTATTTTTATAATTTGAAGTGATGCAGTATATTTTGTTTTTGTTTTGATTTTAATTTGATACGATGGTGGTGTTGTACAATTGTTGTTTATAACTATGTATTAAAGGCGTAAGCCGTATGTATTATTATAAATAAATATAAATAAATAAATAAATAAACATGAAGACATTTTACAAATCAAGTTCAGCGATGAGGTTTATAGCCAGCAATTCTGAATTCCTTCATTTTTTGTTGAGACTGAGTAGACATCTTGCATGTTTATTAATCAGTTGGCATTGAGAAGGGAACTATCTTCTCCGTGCCAACAAAAATTAAAGACATTCAGGATCAGTATGTAAGTAAAATGTCCATGATTTTTTTTAACATCTGTCATTCACTGGTTTTATTTTTATTAATTAAACATGAACCTCCACCAAGTAACGTCGGTCGACAATATAATTTGTCTAAAAATTAAATGATAAAAGAAAACAGAACGTTTTCATTCGCCCCTCCTCGATTTCTTCTTCTTCTTCTGCTTGTAGTAAATCATTGATCTGTTTGTTCGGAATTATTGTTTCCTCTCACTAAATCTCCTCGATTTGATACACATAGATAAATCGCTGTTAGTTAAATAGGTAATTTGTCAAGAAATTGGGCAAACATTCGATCACTGAATACTCGATTTTACGATGTTTAGAATCTCGTCGATTATCCGGTATTCGACCGAACATCTATCTGTCGCATCATCACTATTAGCAATATATAGCACAGTCCCTCTACTCCCCTACCACTCCCACAGCTCCCACATCAGCACAGAACAGAACAGGATAAGCTTTGGGATAAGAACAAGTTAAGTCTTACCAATTTGGGATTTTGGAGTATGTAGAAGTCTGACTGCTGAAATATGAAACATTCAGTAGACATTTTTGTCCATCCGGATACCGCAGAGGTCTGGGGACTTATCAGACTCTAACTCCAGGCTACCGAGGAACTCGAATTACGATCCATATTCGGTTGTTTTAGATACTAATACACCATCACGGCATATCCCACAACCCAGCAGACCAGCTGGATGTAATAAAAATGCTAGCCCTCCACTCCGTGCCAACAAAAACTTAAGAAAATCAGGATGGGTTGCAAACCTTATTACTGCCGAATTTCTAAGATTGTCCATGGCACCTAAAATGTCCTTAATTTTCGAACACGTACCTTTAAAAGAACACTCGAAAACTTACGGGAAAGTGTGGGAGATTTGTTTTTTGCCGCTGGTTTTAAATAATTATGGTAATTATTGTTATGTTTAAAATAAACAAAAATGTTTTTATGTTCATTAAAATGACAATCAACATTGTATTCTATCGGCCGGTTTCAATAATCTATCTACCCTTTACTGTCGTCAGAAATCTATTGTGTAATATTTTTTATACAATAGATAATCAACAGTAACGGACAGATAATTATTGAAACCGGCCATAGAACAACCAAATATAAATTACGAAGCCTAAAATAGTTTTCATAAAAATAATGTTTCGTTTTCCTTGGCATAGTTACATCATTTCCCACCCTGTTTAGAGGCGTGAGATAGAAAGTATTCTCTTTTGGTCCGCTTCAGATTTTCATTAACCTCAGATATTTGGATTATCCGAAGACCAACCGCAAAATTTACCGAATACCGCAACAAATACCTACCTACATACATTTACATTATACCGCATCGAATACCTATACCACAAAATAGAATTTTGATACCAACATAACACATTGTATAGCAACCCATATGAAAATAATAATATCATATTCTGTAGCCATAAATTGAACAATAAGGAAATAAATCCTTGTAAATTTTACAAATATTATAAAGCTTAGAAAAGATAATGTCAACTTTTTCAATAAATCCTAAGACTAGATTCCACAACCCATAATTTTTCGCAAGATGCACTTTGTCTAATAATTATTATGCTATCAGGTATCATGCTGAAGGCTCAATATTCTCTTTTAAAAACCCCAATGACAGCTTCATGTGTAGGTATTACTGCGAGCTTAAATCCCGTCCTGAACCCGTAGACAAACCGTACTTGGCGATCGACTACTCGCGAAATTTTCGACAATCTACCTACATGTACCTACGTTATACATAATTATGCGTTATTGTTGCAGTTATAGGCGAAAATTCGTTTGTAGTCGATCGCCAAGTGCGTGTTTGTCTAGGGCACTACCAAATTAGGTGAAGTTGTCTTTCTAAGCTTTATATGGTTATTTTATGAGTTTTATTTTCATACATGTACACCATCTTCTTACTGAAATGTCATCTTTGTATTAAGTGTTAAATTATTTCATTTATCTGAATGTTTAACTTAATTATTTTCGTTTTTCAAACCATTGGACCATTCGCCTCAAGATGTGGTGCTGTCCAGTAACTGTCGTTTTTGCAGGCAATTATACTATTTACAAATTTGGTATATTGCCTTCCTCTTTGAAAGGTCTTTCTTTATAGACCTTCTAAGGACGAAACCGCAAAATGCTGAAAATGTTTCAAAGTTGAGTAGTCAAAAAGTTTTCTAAGGATGTATCTTTATAATGCTTTAAAGATACATTCTTGCGGAACTTAAAATAAAGGAACAATTTATTATCCACCGTATGCATGCGCCGTGTCCTGCAGTACTTTGGGCACATCGTACGTAGAAGACCAGATAACCTGGAGAAGCTTGTTCTAACTGGTAGTGTGGAGGGAAATAGAGCTAGGGGACGCGCATAAATGAGATGGAGTGAGCAGGTGGAGGGGGCAAAGGAGGGACCTTGCATGAGGCGCTGCGAAGAGCGGAGGATCGGAGTCGCTGGAAGCATTTTGTCCACACCTATGCAAATGATGGTCACGATCCTCAGCACTGAGGGAGCGACAACAAAGAAGAAGAAAGATATATAAAATATCGCGGGCAAAATTGAAAGATTATTTATTTCTGCTGATATTCAGTTTCATCTATGTAACAGTTTCGAGGTGTTTTGAATGTTTCTAATCAAGTTTAACAGAATTGCATAGTAGGATACACTTTTGAAAACATTCAAAATGACAAACAGTTTTTTAACACTTTAAAATATTTATTTACAATAATGTTAAACTGTTGATGATTGACAAAAAATAACCGTGTGTGTCCTTTTCACAAAACGGCGTAATATAAATTGTCTAGATTATTATAATCACTCCCACAGAAATCAAAACGTTATTGTCGTAAAGATTAATAATTGGATCGGCAACAGGAGGAATCAAACCTTAGATTTTTTTATTGATAATTGAATACAATACAATCATTAATTTGAATGCAATAATATTTTCATCTACTTGTGCATTCTGATATTTTTATCTTTGACAAGGTATATTGTGAAAGAGGATTTCGTAGATAGAATATTAAAATCTACAGTATGGATTATGATAGAGATAAATATTATTTTATTGAAATTTGAATACAATACAATCATTACCATACAATAATATTTTTATCTACTTGTGCATTCTGATATTGTTATCTTTGGCAAGGTGTATTGTGAAAGAGGATCTCGTAGATAGAACATTAGAGTCCACAATACGGATGATGATAGAGATAAATAATATTATTTTGTAGCGTAAAATCATACTTTTTCACTGTAATGATCCAAACTTTTCAGCAAGTTTTTCAGGTAAAACCGAATACATAAACTAACAACGGCTGAAACAAACTATGAGCGATGGCTTAAAAATGAGAATGGTATTTTTTGTGTGTCTACGCCTTCTCAGAATTTGTTGTTGTAGGACAGGCAAAGGGGTGAGAAACAAAAAATGAAGCTCTTAAATCTTCCAAACTTTTTATGTTTAAGTAAAATAAAATACCCGTTTAATACAAATACGAGAATACAAAATATAAAAAACGGCACCGTATTTATGGTAAACTCAAATAAATTTCGAACATTTACTCTTCTTATGGAACTATTGGTCACTATTGACAATAATTTCATTAACACCCAACTATCATGTTTTTTCCCCTCATTGGGTCCCTTTTTCACAATACACCGTTCCTATGACAACGACATCAGAGCGTAGGGAATGACGTAGAAAGAGGTGACGCGATTGGCAAAGAGACGCTCTGTATGGAGGAGGCTGGTTTCTGCCTGTGCTCCCGAGAGGAGCGTTGAGGGCGATGATGATGATGATGATCATCATGTTTATAAGGATATAAAGTTGGCCAGTTTTGTTGGAATATTTACTGTATAGGGAACGGTGATCTCATCTTGCGCTATCAAGGCGAATCCCAAAAGTATTGGGAACGGTGATCTCATCATTACGCTAACACAGCGAAACAAAGATGACCACACAAATACCAAAAGTAAACATTATCAAGAAATGCAAAATATTTATTTATTTATTTATTTTTTATTTATTTATTCTTTTTGCACATCATCATTACATAACAGTGTTAACAAAATAATATAAAATTTTAGAAACTAGGACGATGTTATTCCTTTTAAGGCAAAATATCACCATTTCATTACCATATAAGGGCATGACGATTCACTACAATGATCGCTCTTTGTATGGACACTCCCTGTAAACTTCGGCATATTTCATGAAACAGTATATTAACCTCCTATAAAAAATCTATATCGATTCATGTACATTATTTTACTGTACTAAGTGGAAGAATAAACGATGTATTCATTCATTTTCTCTCTTCTTTTGACCCGAAAATCTATATCGATTCATGTACATTATTTTACTGTACTTCGAATACTAAGTGGAAGAATAAACGATGTATTCATTCATTTTCTCTCTTCTTTTGACCCGAAAATCTATATCGATTCATGTACATTATTTTACTGTACTTCGAATACTAAGTGGAAGAATAAACGATGTATTCATTCATTTTCTCTCTTCTTTTGACCCGAAAATCTATATCGATTCATGTACATTATTTTACTGTACTTCGAATACTAAGTGGAAGAATAAACGATGTATTCATTCATTTTCTCTCTTCTTTTGACCCGAAAATCTATGTCGATTCATGTACATTATTTTACTGTACTTCGAATACTAAGTGGATGAATACTAAGATGTATTCATTCATATTCTCTCTTCTTAAAAGTTTGTTTTGAGAAGGTGGAATGAGTTAAAATAAAGAATTGAATCA
Source organism: Athripsodes cinereus (assembly GCA_947579605.1). Taxonomy (NCBI): domain Eukaryota; kingdom Metazoa; phylum Arthropoda; class Insecta; order Trichoptera; family Leptoceridae; genus Athripsodes; species Athripsodes cinereus. Next base: position 2,673,370 of record OX388324.1, on the reverse strand, counting down.
TGGATCTTCTTTCGAAATCTCTCAAGGTCAAGCAAATGTAAAGCTCTCAAACATTATGTAGTTTTACTTGTTTCTTTTTCATTACTTAAAATTATCATATCGAACTTCCACAAAGTTCTGTAAGTCGATTAATTAAATGATAGTATTGAGTGGTCTGTGTCTTTTATTTTATTGTTTGCCATAAACGAAGGAGATTCTTGTATATTATCCTTATTATTACTGTTAGTACAAGAATCAGGAGTAAGGAAGGTAGAAGGCCTTATTGCCTATGGAATACTCTTCCTGGTTGTTTATTACTAAGACGTTTCTAGCAGGTAACTTATATGGAAGATTGTAATAGATGTAACAAATTTAGTGACACAGGCTAAAAAGGAGAAACACTCTCTGCAAAATAAACCTGAAAATCTTCCAATATCTGCGCTGTAAAGTTATCTTTTTTTAACTTTTTTCTCTATCAATTTTTTTCGTTTCATATTCAACACCTTTTCAAACTGTAGACCACCAAAGTAATGACATTGAAGAAAGATCCACCACACACCCGGATACCTCAGGAGTCTTTAACTCCTACTTATCCGCACATTCAAACCAAAATTGTCCTCACGGGCGGGCCATTAGGGAGGCCTGAAGGGCCAGCCGGCCAAAACCGCCGTCGTGGGAATCTTTTATACTACTTCTCTCTTCAATGTCCCCTCTGGGCGGTAACAATGTTTATTGAGTTATTATACAATATATATACAAGTAAAAAAAAAAAAGAAAGTAAAATAAACAAAATGATACAAAACGTGAAGCAAAACAAATAAAACATGATAATAAAATATATACACAAATTGGTAAGTACAGAAGGCCGAGGTGAGGTGTCCAGAGACGTGCTGTTAGGCGTTTAAAGGGCGCGAGCCCGAGAGTCGCCAGCGCCAGCATGGTGTGGAAACATTAAACCCTCCCAAAAGGGACATCCCTACCAAACCTACTCTCCACCAAGGGAGACAGGACGACACAACAAAAAGACGAGTTCGCCACACGCACCACCGCCACAATGGGCAAAACCAACCCTACGACGCTCCCACGTCAGACGGGGGTGAACCCGGCTGACGCAGAAGCTCCCAACGAGATACCCAAACATCCACAAACCCCAAAAATGCCTTTAGGTTCCTTGGGCATTGCAAAACCTCCCCAAACCATATAGGTCTGGGAGTGTTCTCACTCATATCATCTAGCATTGCATCTCTGGCATCATTCATCACAGAGCACTCCCATAGGATATGCTCGGCATACTGCGCCCCTAACCCACAAACACACCACGGATTCTCCGCAAGGCCAAGGTCATACAACTTGCCCTTTAGATCACCGTGGCCCGTCACAAGCTGGACGGCGTAGTGATTTAGGGAAAGGAAACGCCTCTTCATTCTAATGACAAAAAGAAGCGTCTTTAGTTTCGTCTGCGTAATTTCAACAGCATGTGTTTGAGAAACAGATAGAAGATGCGGACCAAAATACGGACGCCGAAGCGTTAATTTTTTCCAAAAAGCAGATGGAGATGAGTAGCAAAACTATTTAACCTTTTCTGAATTTTTCGAAATGGAATTCATGTTTCTTATTTTAGAGGCATTAACAGTTAATGCTATGTAGTAATTTCTAGACATTTTAAATATTTTTTCTCGAATTTCTATGAAAATACGCTATCGCGATTTCAGTGTTCCTACACCATTGACAAGCTTTTCAAGTCTTGAAAAGCTCGTCAGTTGTTGGGTCCACACAGCTGGATGCGAACGTCAATCATTTCTGGTTTAATAGTTCACACAATTTATTATGTTATTTCTTTTTCACAGTATCACAAACAGAGAGGTCTTTCATCTGAATTACAACATTAATATACTTTTACAATGTTAGTGTTGTCAGTTACCAAATTTAATATTACCATACATAACAGATATGTATGGTTTCTCGTGTATTTTATTTTATATGAATGAATGTTTGTACCACCATGTTCAGGTTGTGTAATATCTTGTACCATACGTTAATTAAAGACAGGCAACCTGATAGCTTTAGTAGGGAAACAGACAGGTATACGTATCTATTACAAAAACATGAACTAATATTTTAGTCCGTTTATAAACCTCTGTGAATATTTATGATGATGATTCTGGATGGTTTTATTTTGACGCCGTTTAACAATCCCTAGACCGTCTCAAAGGCGTCAGTTTTTAATTTGGCATTCGATCGAATATATTTTCTTCGGAGAATGCTCGGAATTGTCACCGAATGATTGAAGATTGATTGACGTTCGCCCCCGCATATCACCGGCCGACAATTAAAATGACACCATATTCTACAGGGACCATTACAGTTTTCGACCAATACGATCCCAGAGAATATTGTTTCCACTTTCCTTACAAATTCAGCAAACATATGGGATATGTCGTCATGGTATAAGATAGATAGATAGATTTTCATTTTTCTTTGGGTACAACAGGATTAAATACTAGTCATAGGAACAATAATATTGGTAGGTTGGTCCTGAGTACATGCACCTTACGATGGACTGTTGGTCCCTATTCTAGCATCCACATTTAAAATGGAAAGGGAAAAGTAACGGCTGGTAATAAAATGATAATAACTATTGGTATTAGCAGTAGTAGTAGTAGCAATAAGTACTTGTATTACTTACACACATTTTGCTTGGGTGACTAGGCAGGCAGTATTATTTAACGTCAGCGCTGTTAAAAGAGACAAGATGTTACTTTGTAACAGGCCTGATACAAAGTATTTATTTATTTATTTTACGGAGACACACACAGAAAGTTGAAAAAACATTCATAAAAATAAGAAAAAGATACATTGATCTGGTCAGGCCAACTCCCTAATTAAGAGTGTCTACAGCATGCACGTTGTAATGAAATCATACAAAAAAAGCAAATACATAAGGGTAAAAACAAACCAATAGGGCCCGCCCAATGCAAGTCTAGAAAACCAGACTCACATTACCGCAAATAACAAACGTATTAAGTAATTCATTATTATTTATCTTGTAGAAACCCAGAAAAGAAGTCAAATTGATCTCCAGTACTATGCAAAACGCACAGCACGTGGAGACGCGTCAAAGATATCCTCCATAGTGCATGCGACAGTACATAATGAACAATCCAACAAGTGTGATATTGTCTGTGCTGCACCACAGTCACATGCTCCAGATTCGTCTTATAAGAAGCCCCATCTTCCTCTATTCCCATGGCTATTTCCTACACCAGATCTCAGTCGATTCAGGGTCTAGTTCGCCTAATTCAGCAAGGTGTTCTTGGGCTACGAAAGGTTCACATATTTGCGAATCTTCCGACCACCTGCGGAGACGTTAAGAGGGAGCAGGGCCTGGCAGTGAGAATGAGACATTTATTACTTTGTTGATAATAACAAACATAAGATAAGATAAGATAAGAGAGCCTAGCAAATACAAGACTAGACAATTCTGTGAAAGAATTTTTCCTGACTTGCGGCATTTCCACGAATCACACCTTTTTATTATCTCATAAACTAACGTAAAATTATGAGATACCTTTCCCGGGAACTCGCGTGATATAAATTTCATACGCATCTGAACCATAGCCTGTTTTTGATGGTCACTTTTTAGAAATCGCACAGAGGATTTCAAATAAAAATTATTCCAATTTATAGCTTGACATATTATTAAAAGAAAGATCAAAATTACAGAATGATATTACCGATTAGACCGGGAACTGATTCTTCTTTCATTTCCCTTTTCTGAGTCGTGTCAGATACCCCAACTAAGACTATCACTTGGTGATAGTCAGATAAAAAAGGTGCACTTTCTGGCTAACCCAAAATTATTACTCAATGTTCTTTATTCCAGAATAATCTTATATGTAAATAACAGACCCAGAAGATCAGTCTTTTTCCAACACAAAGATATTCGATCCATCATCTTACATTTGATAAAAGTATAGTAAAACCAATCAGATATCTCAATTTGAGAACCACGTTTACACAATGTAGATATTATGTAACATTATGCAAAATCTAATCGGAAAAAGTGAGAAGAAAATTGACTCTAGGCTGGTTTAAGTGATCACTTTCGGTGTCCATGGACAACGTTCGCCAACTCTACCGTTGACACTAACACGATATAAAGTCCACCAATCAAGAAACACTTTTTGCAAACCGTAGAAGCAAGCATCTTTTGTGATCTTATATTTCAGATCTCCAATGGATCTCCCAAACATGGTTCTTCTTCAATCGAGATATCTGATTAGTTTTGTCATCTGCACGTTGTGTCCAAATCTGGTAAATAAAAAAAAGTAAGTATTCTAGACAAAAGTATAGTGTTTATTTAAAAAAAAAAGTAAATGTTCTAGACAAAAGTAGTATATATTTATATGGACAATTTGTAAAGCGCCGTTTACTCATAACATGACCTCAAGGGCGCCGTTTATCGTATCCATCACCCGAAACTCCCAGCAAAAAGGTGTGTCTTCAGTCCTCTTTTAAAACTCTCTCCATTCACCTCCGAGTCTAGTAATAATTAGTAATGTATAAAGTAGTAATAATTGTGTCAAAAAAATTTTTTTAAAAAATATGAGTTATTTAAGCTTTAAGATGCTCGAAACTACAACAAATATTCACAAGTCATAGTAGGAATACGTTGATGAAAACTAATACGACACCTATATATATTTTAATCTGCTTTCCTTTTTTTTATCTCACTTTGACTGTCTGAAAACCCCTCGATACGCCGATTTGCCTATAATTATGTTGCAGATTTACCCCGTGGAGTCGCCGGTTAATGAATAAGCTTCCTTCCCTTTTCTGCCAGCTTTCGAGTATCCCGTAAGAGGCAGGTACCTATTCGTAAAACATCACGCCGCTTAAGACATCTAATATCTTTAGTTCGTCGGTAGCCTGGAGGTAGAATCTCGGTCTCATGAACAAGGGGTCCGTGGTTCGATGCCAGGTGCCGGCAAACTCCCCTTTCACGACACAAGCTTTTAGCTTACTGTGAAAGGTGTATAAGGTTGCATTTGGGTTTCTAACAAAACTCAGATATTTCTTTTAAAAAAAAAAGAAAGTTCAGTAGTGATGAGGTATGCCACCCATCATGAATGTCTCAACTCTTATTGGCACAAAGAGGACAACTTGCATGTTTGTTAGGTGCTGCTGGCTACCCCACGTGCGAGAAATGCCGTGATTGTATGAATGAATGATTTTTTTCACACCATCGCGACATTTTCTACAGACCCCGTGAACTAACTACGTGTTATTTAAATTAACTTTACTCTTTACTTTTATTGACATGAAGAGGAAGACATGCATGTCTATTACTTGTAGTTGGTTCGCTGACTACTCTATTTGTGAAAAATGACTTGATGGTATAGTATATATGTACAGTAGTGGCCATAAGAATGGAAACGCTTAGAATTTTTTTTAAATTCCTAGAAAAGTTTAGTTTTAAATGCACTTATTCATAAAAATATTTTATTTTTATGGTTAGATGTGTCACTAGCACTATTCTTTTCATAATTCTAATATTTTTTTGGATGAGTCATCGGTTTTATGCCGGTGGTTTTATTTCAACCACCAACATTCATGAGTTTTAACAGCCATTTATGAGATGCCCCTTAACGATTGAAATTCTCTTTCTTTTGTTTTGTTTTTGTAAATATTGAAGTCATTGTTTTAACATTTTAATATTTATTTATTCATTGGTTGCCCTCACAAAAATAAACAGATAGGTACCTGAATTTGATAATTTTCATACATTTTGTTAAGCGTTTCCATACTTATGGCCACTACTGTATGTTTAATATGCGATATTTTACGAATGCTTACTACTTCTTACAAGACGCTGGAAAAGTTGCAGAAAAGTGTAGAATCCTCCAAAATTCGGGAGAACAATGGTGTGATGGATAAATTAATGAATTGAAATAACTTTTCGATTGTCGAAGAGGAAACACTGTATAACTTTCACTAATTATTATACACTACCAATAAAATAATTAGTGAAAGTTATACAGAATTTCATTTCTTGTTTTTTTTATTTCTTAAATTAAAAAAAAAATTAAAAAAAAATAAATCTCTGAAAAAGAGTAGGAATCTTATTTATTCCAAGATTCCAAAAAAATAAACAAACTCATTAGAGTTTACGTCCCGATAATTTCCTCTTAAAAGAAAACAGAAAATCTACTCTTACGCAAAAATATAACGTGTTTAAAAATAATAATAATAATAAATTATCATTAAATAAAAATAAACGCGTGTTTGCACAACATTCATTATCACGTACCACCACTGTTTTTATTTTCCTAACAAAGAAACCAAACTATACTCGAGTCTTCATACAGCCTGATAAATATTCCAGTGGCGTAGCGGCAATAGAGAAACGTTTTGTAATTAACTGCTCAACTGATGCTATTACAAGCATTATTATTTGTACACCAGGATTTATACCCTATTTTACTCAGTCGCTGTAGTAACATCGAATGAATTCATATATAAATATTATTTATGCTATCACAGTACATATATCCCACAAGCGAGGTGGCCGATAGTCTGTCTGCATGTTATAAACATGCAACTATTCCATGTCTTCTTCTTCTCCTTCCTGGTACTCTCCCAACTTATTGCCGCTGAAGGCTGTGTTAGTCGGCTCTTCTCGTTCTGAGGTTATAATTTATATACTTCTATTCCCTATGTCATCTTCATTTAGGCCATTACTCCGCAGAATTTTATAACATTGTGTCATCCAAGAATTCATTGATCTCTCTCTTGATTATGTCGAGGAAGATTTATTGATGTGGCTTTGATCACGATGTGTTCTGGTGGTCTCCACTTTATGTGCTTATACCATCTAAGTTGCCTCTCTTCTTGCTTTCTTTTTGTGTCAGTAACACCCATGATACCACGAATGCGTGAACTTTTTACGTGCAAGTATCCCTTGTACTACCAAAAATTAAGACATTCAGAAAGGGTAACATATCCCATCTCTATAGTAAAAAATGTACCTACATTCATTCACATTATCAGTCATAACCAATCTGACTTCTACTTCTTTTCCTTGGGCAATTACATATTTATTAGTCCCACATGGTGGTGAGGTCTGCCTTTCTTGTTTGGAAAACATCACAGATTCGCATGTCATGTCTCACTGCTTCACGCCATTTACGCAAATGATCTATTGTATTACTAATCTGACTTATGAAGTCGAAAGATATCTATCTAGTGTTTGTTTCAGTGTATTCAGTTATGAAATTCTATTAAATGTGTATAATAAAGAACACTTTATTGATAAAAAAAAATCATGAGCAACTGGCAAGCTTATTGCCTGTGACGCCGTAGACAAGCATGCACTTGGCGATCGACTTCAAACGAATTTTCGACAGTAACCGCAACAATAATGCATAATTATACGGTACATGTAGGTAGATTGTCGAAAAGTTCACCAGTAGTCGATCGCTAAGTACGGTTTGTCTACGGTTCCTAAGAAGCAATATCTTTCAGCTTCTCAGAATAATAGTATACTAGAATATATACTTAGCGACATTTTGTGATTTGAACCACCGCAAGAACGCATAATATTATATATCATTAGAATAAATAAGATTATTCTTTCCATTTCCGTTCTTAATATACCTGAGAAGCTGGTCATATATACAAAAGAAATATACACAAATATAAACAGATTCAAATAATATATTTTTGGGGTGATTTGTGTATAGGCCCTAGTACTATTTGTATTACTCTTCTCTCTCGACACGCATTGATAGATACATAGGTTATACTACTACTAAAGACTACGTACATAGTACCTACAACTAAATGGTACTCTACAATACTATAAATATAAATAAAAGTTTCCAGCGTTTCAGTAGATTTTGTAGTTTTTTTTATTTTTATAGCCACGGCCTATATTATTATTGTATTGTTGTTCATCGTTGATCTGTACATAGATTTTCAAACTATTTTTTATTTTTTTTTATAATATACATTATCTATATTTTTTGTCGTAGCGAAACTTGGACATGTTAGAAGGACAAAAGTGGAATAAATGCTGTTAGAAGAAGAACGTCTAGCAAAATGCTCTACTGACGACCATTTTTACCTTGCCACTCTTTCGACAAAAACTGTAACTCCCGATCTTCTACGTATCGCAGTGTTTCTTATGCGATCAGAGAGTTTTATTTGTAGCGTCGCTCTTTAGTGCTTCCTTTATGCTGGACGGAGTATTTCACAATGTAAAAACTGTAGGGTTACTCTTGTCAAAATCTTAATACGATCTTAATCTTAAACATACGACGCACGAATTGACTATTAGTCAAAAATACGTGCATACCAATCGCGCGGTAGTGGTAGCGCGGTATTTTTGCCCATAGTCCCTTCGTGCGTCGTATGACTAAGATCAAGATTAGGTTAAGATCGTATTTAGATTGTGTCAAGAGTAGCCCTGCTGAAACATTAAATTCAATTATTTTTTTAGTTTATTTTAGTTTTATTAACTACTACTACTACTATACCATCACGGCATATCCCACAAGTGGGGTAGCCAGCAGACCAGCTGCGTATAAAACATGCAAGCTGTCTTCTCCGTGCCAATATTAAATCAAGACATTCAGGATAGGTGGCAAACCTCATCGCCGAATTTAAGATGTAAAATGTCTTTGTTTTTTCGAACACCTGCCTTTTACAGGACACTCGAAAACTTATGGAGAAGAGTGGGAGACCAATTCTTTACCGGGTGCTCCACGGGATAAAAGTTTTATTAACAAATAAGGTAAGGATAAAAGTTTTATTAACAAAATGTCTAAATTTTAGAAGCTTTCTGCCTGGTGTATCTAGATGTCTGTCACGTTTATTGTGAAGGGTTGAACAAAGTTATTGCCCCGCGTGAAAGCCTGCACAACATTATTATTATCTCGATCATTACTAAACAAAAGCAAGAGTTTGGTTGTCCTTAAGAGTAGAGGATGAGGAAAAGAGGAGTATGGGATACTTAAGAGATCATTGGTCATTGGTCAAAAAATGATCTGATGGTAAGAAATAAGAGTTACAAACGAGAGTACAAAATATTAATTCATTCCATCACGGTTGTTTCTCACAAGTGGGGTAGCCAACAGACCAGCAGCATGCGATAAATATGCAAGTTGTCCTCTCCGTGCTAAAAACTTCAAACAACCAGAACGGGTGGTAAACCTCATCGCTAAATTTAAGATTTATGGGAAATATCGTGATGATCAAGTAGTCATACAATATGTTTAACATGTGATAATTTACAAATACTCATAGCTTTTTACAGAATGCTAAGAATTTACAGAAAGCTGTGGAAACCCTCAAAAATTCAGGAGAATGCTGGTGTATAAAATCTATGTTTTTTCTTCAATCCAGATTTTTTTTATAAATTTCATCTTAAACCATAATTATTTCAGCATAGCAAGCATACAAATAATTTTACCAAATTCAAGGTATAATTATATTGGTGAAGTAACATAGCATTATACATATACACCCATCTACATATATCTAGTACAAGAAATGTACATAAGAGGTGAATCCCAAAACCACAACATATGTGAATTTAGTAAAGGCATACAAGATATAGACAGTGTAGACTTAGGTACAGTATTGAGGCAACCAACAAACTATGCATGTATATGAATATGTACAGAAACAAGTATATTGTAATCAAAACAGAGTGGTGTTCGAGTGCTGGGAGGGATACATGTACAGCAGAGGAATTGTGTGCATAAATTCGTAATAATTATAATGATTGCTATGCTAGAAACATTGGTCAAACTGGTAGAGCAACCTGCACGAGAGTGAAGGAACACCATAGAGCATTTAGAGGACTATCTGGTCTTTCTGAGATAGCTGACCATTGCATTGAATAGGATCACTCATTCCATCCTGACAATGTAATGGTATTACACTCGGATGATAAGGGTCGTAAAACAAATACTTTGGAAACAATGGAAATTAATAAATTTATATCTAATAAGGTAGACATTGTTAATATCCAAATTCCTGCATTGTCACCATTATTAGATATAAGAACAGCCTTCTTAAAATTCCTTGTGTTCCATCCAACCCTAAGACTATAATATAATGTAGGTTGGTGTGTTCTATTCTTTAGTTTTAAGTTACTCTTGCCCTGAAGATGCCGGAAGGCGAAAGCGCTCGGTATTTTTTTTTTTTTTTTTTTTTTTTTTTTTTTTTTTTTTTTTTTTTTTTTTTTTTTTTTTTAAAAAAGATATATCTGGGTTTTTGTTATAAACCCAAATACAACTTTATACACCTTTCACAGTAAGCTACTAAAAGCTTGTGTCGTGAAAGGGGAGTTTGCCGACACCTGGTATCGAACCACGGACCCCATGTTCACGAGGCCGAGACTCTACCTCCAGGCTACCGACGAACTAGACATAGAGAATCATGTTTACACAATGTAACATTGTGTTCTCCAATCGAGATGTCTGAGAGGCTTTGTTTTCTGCGCGATGTGCCCAATCTCAGTGAAATATCTCATAAGAAAACTCGTACTACAAACATTTTGCCTCTCTCCCAATTAAGTTTTTTGATCCTTGCCAATTCTTTTCTGAAAAATCAATGAGCACTCCGTAAGTGACTCCGTCATAAATATTAAATTTATAAATAAAAAATAACTGCCTCACTGTCCGTGCTGTTCATTCTTCACCTGTACTTCATCTTGCAGGGCTGGTTGACTGGGTGGCCAAAGGTCCAAGGGTACTAGTACTGTCTTGCGGTCACACACTATCACCACTAACTCGATTAAAAGCAGCTCTTTACTCTCTGCTATGTACTTCTTCTCTTATTTAATAATAATAATACTTACCTACCCTTAAATTTCCATTTGGTTGCGATTCCTCTATTTTTCTTTCTATTTTCTTTGGAAGATCATTGAGATCGGAACGCAAAGACTGACCATTTTTTATAAGAAGGATAGAATTGATAAAAAATGATATCGACTGTGCCAAGGACAAAGGCATCAAACCATAATTTGGGCAAATTGGTTTTATGTTTTAAAGTCTGCCACTACAAAGGACTTAAACAACATTTTTTTTTATTTTTTTGGTTATAGCTTGAATAGTTTCTCATGAATTTTTAGGACATAATAAGAAAACCACATAAAATGGTAAAATAATAATTACAATGATTTAACATTTTCTTTACCCTACAGTTTTTTGTTTCTGCTATAAAATTTTACTAATGCGGTTTGAAGCTTTTGGTCCTGAGTACAATCGATATAACATAACATAACATAAATAGACAATTCACACAGATCGAGCTAGTCGCAAACTAAGATGAATCTTGTATTATGGGTACTAACGCGACGATACACACATATACAATGCACTACACACATATACATGTAACACCCAGGCCCACGACAATTTGAAAAAGGTCATTCTTCACTTTGCCCTGGCCGGGAATCGAACCCGGGACCTCGTGACTCAAAGGCAAGAGCATTACCTCCGCGCCACACCGGCCGATATGGTGTGGAGACTGTGAAGTGTATAAAATTATTCGAAAAAACCAAAACATTTGTGAAATTTAAATATAAAGAAGATTACTACGCATTTAGGGGTATGGTTTGTTATTTGAAAATTGCAGACCACTGCATTTAACAGAAACATTAATTTGATATGGAATATATCAAATTATATTCTGAATATGGTGATCGACGTCTAAACGCTATGGAAACCTTTAAAATTTATAGGTGTGTTGATAATATTGTTAATATACAAATTCCTCCTACCTACTTCCACTTCATAAAGGTATTAATACCCACCCCTATCTAATATTGAACATACTGTCACCCCATCTAGTGTCTCCTACACCCCACCATAACCTTAAACCATAGCGCTTCGTAATTTTTATTTTAGTTCAGTACTCTGAACAATGTTCATTAGCAGGTATCGACGAAATAATCCGAGTCTAAAAATGTACAGTGAAAACTTAACGGGGATTTTTTTATTCTTGAATGCTGAAAATAATCAAGTTAGTCGCTTAAATTGTCCAGAAATCCGGCATTTGAAAGATGATTTTTTATTTAGTTATTAAATTTAATACAATTATTTATGCAGTCGAGTTCTTGCAAACTAAATTCTCAGTAATATTGTCTTCAATTAAAAGAACTCAACGAATGTTTGACTAAAAAATATAAAAAATCAAAATATAATTGATGATTCGTGTAGGAAATGTCTGGCCAAACCGGAAACAATTCAACACATAGTTTCGGGTTGTTCCACTCTCGCTCAAACTGAGTATACCAATAGACATAATCATGTCGCAAAAATAATTCATCAAAATTTAGCAATTAAACATAATCTTTTAAACTCACAAATAGTAATACCTTATTATAAATACAACCCGGAACCGGTTTTAGAAAATTAAAATTACAGGCTCTATTATGATAAAACCATAATAACAGATAGACAAATTGATATCCTGTATATCTGGATAGGTGAATTTTTCCCGGCATTAGACTGTTAAGTTTTTGTGTGACCATGACTGATCATATGGAGACTTATCTGGTTGTATAATGCTGAGAAGTGTGGATGGCAATTCTGCCGCCGCGTAAAAAAAACTGTATCCAATTTTTGATACGATCTTATGTATTGGAGGATCTTGAGTAGTTAAGTTGAAAGATGTCGCGCACACCATTCTCCTCATTCTCTCGAAGTCGCACACCATTATTCCATTTCATTTTTGCCTATATCATTAATATAAATAAAAAAATTATTGACATTCTATACTGACACTTCAATATTTTTGTGATTTGACTAAAATTGTTGTTGTTGTTATAAATTGATTCCCTTTTGTGTTTTGTTCTTTGCCAATTTTTGTTATTATCTTGCTCCAACTGTGTTGTGAATGAGAAATTTGATTTGTATGATTTTTTTGTTTTTTTTTTTAAATGTAAATGGCTCACGCCGTGGATATGTAAATAAAAATAAAAAAAATGGATTAATGGCAACTGGAATTGCTGAAATAAATAGTTTTTAGATATGTGCTTAGAATTATGAATGATGCTTGCAAAATTTTATTGTTTATACTATGACACACGCTTCTAAGATACTCACCAACATTATAATGAAAAGGGCGGAAAATAAAATAAACGAAACACTTTCAGAAGATCAATTTGGATTCCGCAAGGAGACTGGTACAAGAGATGCAATCCTGAGTCTCAGACTTATTCTAGAAAAGAGAATAACAGTTAATAAAAACACATATATAGCATTCATCGACCTAGAAAAGGCATTCGATAAAGTAGAATGGGAACAACTTTTTAACATCCTAAACGAAATAGGAATGAGTTTCAAAGACAGAAGAGCAATCTGGAGCCTATATAAGAACGAAATGGCCGTAATTAAAAGCGGAGAGAGCTGCGCAGAAGCAAGGGTCGAACAAGGCGTAAGACAAGGATGCTCAATGTCGCCAGCTCTCTTTAACTGCTATATACAGCGAGCCATTGATGAACTGAGAGAAGAAATGAAGAACTGGACAGGAGTCAAAGTAAATGGGAAAAAGGTCGACATGATCAGATATGCTGACGACATAGCACTGCTCGCAGACTCCGAGATGGAGCTGAACGAAGCCTTAGGAAAAATGGAACGTATTCTGTTGTCAAAGTACAACATGAAAATAAATAAAGAAAAAACAAAATGTATGGTCGTTGGAAAAGAGGAAGCGACTGCGAACATTGCCATAAATGGAGTGAGCATCAAACAAGTAAGTGAATTCGTGTACCTGGGCAGCAGAATAAACCAGGATGGACGCTCCAAATCGGAAATTGTAAGCAGAATAAACCAGGCAAGGATTGCCTTTAACAAAAAATCAAAGATATTGGAATCCCCAAATATTGACTTAAGCGTAAGGAAGAACCTTACTAAAGCCTTTGTATGGAGCATTCTGCTTTATGGTTGTGAGACATGGACCATCAGCAAGAGTGAAAGCGGACGGTTGACGGCCTTTGAGATGTGGTGCTACAGACGCATGCTTAAGATCCATTGGTCGGAGCACGTCGAAAATGAAGAAGTATTAACCAGAGTAGGCGAAAAAAGGCAACTCCTTAAGAGAATCAGCCAACAACGAGCTAACTGGATTGGCCACAACATCAGGCATCCAGGACTACTCATCGCCATCGCAGAGGGTAAGACCGAGGGGACAAATGGCAGAGGCCGACCAAGAGACGCATATATGGACCAACTGAAGAGAGACATGAACTGTGGCTCATACGTAGGGCTAAAAAGACTGGCTGAGAATAGAGACGAATGGAGAAGAAAAACCAAACTCGTTGCAGACCAATCCAGTGGATTATAACTCATTATATATACTATGACACTGAATATTGGCCATCATGCAAGGGAGGGACAATCAGAAAAGGGTGTGGACAAAGTAGTTTTATAAGGCTGGCTACCTCACTTGTGGGATATTCCGTAATGACATAGTATTGTATCTAATAGTAGCTTTATTAGAAAAAATCATTAAAATTTATCATGCTTTATCTTTATTTTTACTATATCAATGGTTTACACCAATTTATTAAAGGTTTCTTCAAATAGGTTGAACCCATTCTCTACAATCAAGTGGTTCCTTTACTTTTACTTTTGCCTCTGGTCTCATGAGGGTTAGCGTTAATTCACCACCAACACTAGTAGTTCTAATACCAATAAGAGAATCATCCCCTATTCTGTGTAATTTATCCTTGCTTTAACACATTCTAAACGTTTTTCTCTGAATTGGGAAACCAGAGGGTGAACAACTTAGGAGATGATAGTAATTATCTTATTGGCAAAGGGACAAAAATTAATTCCACTTGACTCAAGAAAGTGAATATTATTGTCTTTGTGAATAAATTATGTTGCAACCTAAAAATACATACTTCAGTTCAAAGCACTTTCATCAAAACGCTCTGTTGGTATATTTCTCATAACTCGACTTGTTTGGGCCAATTCTAATTTGTGGTTGATTTCGGGTTGTTCCTATGTGGAGTTGAAAGGGTTTGTGCAAAATGTTTCATTTATCAAAAATTGTCACAATTCTTCCGATCCTTGCAGCAATCATAATATATTGTGTTCCTATCATTCTTTCCTTCCCACCATTATTCATTGTGAATCAATACCTAACGCATCGCCTATAACTTGTTACCGCATCAATATAATTTCACCGCTTATTAATAATATAAATATACAAACCCGCATAAATTAATATTAAAAATTACCGCACATTAAGTTTATTATTAAGTTATATATTCAAAGAAGTGAACTTGTGTGAGAGGCAAGGCGATTCCAGGTTCCAGCCTCCTCATCCAGAAGGTAAGTGGAACATTCTTGCATTTCTTATCATCTTCATCTTTGAACAACGCACCCGCATCACCACGACTATCTATTAAATACAGCTGTGGAAACTCTATTTTTTAATTGACGTTATCAGCGTAAAAGTTGTGTAACCCACAATTTTTGTTGGTTACTGTTCTGCAGGGCTACTCTTGACATGATCTAAATACGATCTAAATTTTGTCTTGATTCTAATCATACGACCAAAGTTACTTCGCGCTTGGCATGAGTAAGATCAAGACAAGATTAAGACTGTATTTATATTTTGTCGAGAGAGACCCTGCTGGTGTTTTAAAATATGTACATTCCTTACATTATGAACTTTCATAAACTTTCAATGCAATAGTGGAGCAAGCCACCTTTAGATAATAAATAAATCAATTAAAATAATAATAAAAGTTTAACCAAATTTTAATTCCTCATTATCTTCTAAAGTAGTCTGGGGCTACATAACTTTTGCACTGATGGCCTCAATTTTTCGAGTGTTCTGTGAAGTACGTAAGCATGGCGAGTAATAATAAGGCATCTAACATTTTCAATTCAGCGATGAGGTGTGTCACCCATTATTTTTTGCTTGCACAGAGAAGACCGCCTCAATATTTCTTACACGTAATGAATTTGTTTAAATTAGACAATGATTGCAACTTCCTCGAAATACATGATAATTGTTTCTGTGGAGTCCCCGGTAAAGAAAACGTTTCCCACTCAATTATGTTAGTTTTAAGTCTCTGGTAAGAGACAGGTTTTCGTATAGCATCACATTCAAGACATTTAATATATTCAGTTCAACGATAAGTTATGTCACCCATCCTGCATGTTGTAACTTTTATTGGCACGGAGAGAATAACTTGCATTA
This sequence comes from Athripsodes cinereus, assembly GCA_947579605.1. Taxonomy (NCBI): domain Eukaryota; kingdom Metazoa; phylum Arthropoda; class Insecta; order Trichoptera; family Leptoceridae; genus Athripsodes; species Athripsodes cinereus. The sequence continues at coordinate 2,657,161 of OX388324.1, read as the reverse complement.
TGTTTGTGACGTGCAGTTGGTTCGATGGCTACCCCACTTGAAGTAGATGTCGCGATGGTATAAATGAATGAATGATTGGGTGTTCTATCAAAATATATTTACAGTAGCAAAAGATGATGTAATGCGTATCTTCAGATGTGATGTGGAAAAAATTAAAATCAATTGTGTAACATGTGTGTTGATATTTAGTTTATATTTAGAAATCGCGCTTCTGCGATAAACTCGCCCTCTGTATATTGATTGTAGATTTTCTTTGTTTTAAATGTATTTTTGTGTGAATTTGCTTGTTATCAATGTACAGAAAAGAATAAATAAATAAATAAAATATTTTCTATCGTCTTTGTCGAGGGTAGGATACCTAGCTGTTTTCTAACAATATAGCTAATCCTGCAATTGTTCTGTTGGCTACCACACTTCTGGGAGACTCCGCGGTGATATAGAACTGAAAAACTAAAAAATGTGATTTGTGTATTGCATGTTTTTCATATGAAAAACAAAACTATAAGTATTATAGGTATTATATGTATTATACTATGTTATTTAATTAAAATAAAACACTTATTAGTAGTATATCCACGGTGACTTTTTATTGGACGCGAGCCGGCTTTCAAGAGCTTCCGCTCTCATCATCAGGCTGGCGAAAAGTGTTTTTGTGTGCCTGACTTTTCGCCAGCCTGATGATGAGAGCGGAAGCTCTTGAAAGCCGGCTCGCGTCCAATAAAAAGTCACCGTGGATATACTACTAATAAGTGTTTTATTTTAATTAATTCAACATGAATTTCCACCAAGTACCGTCGGTTGAAAATATCAACTTTACTATGTTATTTATTTATTCATTCTTTACTCTACATTGATAAGATACATACAATTTCAAAGAAGGTATACATTCAAATTAAATACAATCAATATACAGAGGACTAGTTTATTCCAAAGGCGCGATTTCTTCCAACTAACCCAAATTTCTTCAATGGCTGCGTCTAGATAGTAGGATGCGAACATCAATCAGTCATCAATCTTCAATCATTCGGTGTCGATTCGGAGCATTCTCCGAAGAAATATTTGAATGAATGCCTTCATTTCCCGTCTTTATACTGTTTACGAAGGCATTAATTCGAATATTTCTTCGAAGAATGTTGCATTTTGTCACCGAACGATTGAAGATTGATGATTGATTGACGTTCGCATACTACTATCTGGAAGCATCTAATAGGAAACAAATCCATGTTATTGTGCTTATAGTAACTCACGGATATCTATTGAAAAAAATTAGGTTCTATACTAGCAAACTCGTCCAATACAAACAAAACATTATCATGTATGGTAAAAGTTTTATTTGAAAAGCTGTATGTACATACAATGTAAATCCATATTATGCTAAAGCGTAGAGGCATTATGCAAAGCTTTATGATCCTACTACTTCTTCTTCAATAGTAAGTAATAGAGAATAGAAAGAACTTTATAAGTTATTCGACTCAACAAACTGACTGGCCGGACTTTCTCAATATTCTACACACTACCTGCCTGAAAATATACCCAGGTACGGTATGTAATATGTGTACCTACATATTACATTTGAGAAACTGTATTTAAGAGGGCTACTATATATATTTCGGGAAATAAAATACCTCATAATTTTAGATTTTGATTCGACTGAGATATGTAATTGGGATTTAATTAAATTCTCGTTCGCGTTTGATGTAAACTAGTTTTTTACTTGAACGATTTAACCCTTTGATTGTATGGGTTAGTTGGAAGATATCGCGCTTCTGCGATAAACTCGCCCATTGCCCAAATTTATTTGTCTGGTTCTACAATATTTATATTTTAATTATGTTTGTTTTTTTTGTGCAATAAAGATTTTTATTATTATTGTAAGTTATAATTATTTTATTGTTATTTAACTTTGTACTGTACTGTTCCCCTCATACCAGCTTTTTATCATGTTGAATAGGGAAAAATGTATTTCTTTTATCTGTTTTTTTATACATAATTTTAATTGGAATGTAAAAAACATTAAATACCTATATCATTTATTTTAAATTTATTTATTTGTTTTTTTTTAAGAATTTATTTTAAAAAACGCTATGTAAATAAACAACATAAATAAGGTATTTGAGTTTAACCAATGTTTTATTAGAGTAACCTAGGTTTTGACATGTAAAACCTGTCCGTGTTTTAAGTCATTCAAGAATAACTCTTTTTATCTTTTTTGAAAGGCTGTTTTACATGACCATGTTACGCAAAAAAATATCTATTGTAATGCTAGGTTTAATAAAAAATAATGTAACATGCTTCAAACACACAAAAGATCAAGGAAACAATAGTTGTATGCCGAATGGTACAAAATCAATACATTATTAGCAGGCAACAAAAATAACATGCCACAACCCTCAGCAGTGAAGATGTTAAATCGTTCAAAACTCATGTTGAGGAAGTGCATTATTGAGGTGAGTCGTGAATTTTTTTAAATTTAATTCGCATAATAAAATGTTTTGAGCAAATAGTTACACTTTCTGTCAAAAATTAAAAACTTTACGATAAAAATGCGACCGCTTTTCCTTTTCCCGAAATATTTGCAATGACCCTTGTCACAATGGACCTCCCTAAGATCATTATAATAAAAAATATACGCTATTCTTATTTAGAATACAAGATTCTTTTATATTTTGAACAGGTGTAGGTATGTACAAAAAGTCAAAAGCCTGAATATCTATAAAAAATAGAAGATTAGTCAACTTTTCAAGTAGGTAGGTACTATTGCTTTCACCATAAATATTTTGTGTTACATTATTATTTTTTCTTATTTGATTGCATTTTAATTTTCTCATATCTCGTGGAGTTTCTGTTAAAGGATAAGCCTTGACTCTTTCCTGTCAGTTTTCGAATGTCCCATTCCGAATTGCCAATTCATATTTCCTATTTCAAATGTCTAATTCCAAAGGCAGGTATCCATTAAACATCACATTTTAAGACATTCAATATCTTTGGTTCAGCGTTCAGGTATGCCACCAATCCTGAATGTCTTAACCTTTATTGGTATGGGATTTTGACTTGCATATTTATTACAAGCAGTTGGTCCGTTGGCTTGTTCACTTGTGGGGGAGTTTCGTATGGAGAGGACAAGAACTGTGACTGCAGGTAGGTGCAGAGTGATTCTCACTTATTGCAATGCCTCCTATTACGGAATGCATGTAATGAGATAATCATCATTGATGGGAAACGACAAAGCGACATATTCGTACGACGCTGCTTACTAGAGTGGCAAGGTCAAAAGCCTAGACCCGAAAACAAAGTATCAAATATTGATGTAAAAGGCTTAAAGCTCTGATCTTCTTCTTCTTTTCGTGTCGGTCAGCAAATGATAAAATAACAAAAACATTATAATTCATATCTATATTCCCATTCCCTCCCAGAAAGCCACGACCTCTCTTGCAACTCCCTCCAGGTGAGTTCGCTCCACGAATTCCTCCCAGTGACACTGTCTGGGAGCCATTAGGCATGTCAGGAGGTGCACAGTGTTTTGCTCCTCTCCATAGTCACACACCGTGCTCTCAGCCAAACCCCATCTCTGAAGGTTCTTCCTAGTGCGTCCTACTCCTGTTCTGATCATGTTGAGGGTTTTCCACATTGTCCATGGTAGGTCAAAGCTCTGATGAAAGAAATTAATTATGAAAAGACCGCGAAAACCTGAAGAAAGATTTCCGTTACTTAATATTATACATACACTATAAAAGTCGATTATTCTAAGCAACTTCTAAAGCTTGCTCTAAGCTTCGTACGTACCTACACGAATGAAGAGAACTCGGCAGTGTATTATTGTTAGTTTAGAAATTTGTTCCGCTTGTTTTCGTAATAAGTTCTTGCCTTGTTCTGTTCGACTTGCACAACTATTGTCTGTGAACTATTTGTTCTGTTGTTTTCAACTTGAGAAAATGAATTTTAAGATCATTTAGATTATCCTACAAATTTAAATGCTGTACAGAAATAATGTACCTACCTATACATATTATTATCATTATTAGAGAATGCCTATTAAAGTGGGTGAAAACGTTAGAGTCATAATAAAATATAGTGAAAATATAACAGTGTTATTTAGTCTTTTTTAAATTATTTCACAGTGTAAAGACAAACCCCCTTCAATAATTATACAAATTATTATATTAAAATTGAAAATATAATTTGTATTGAAACTTTTTTCTATTAGTAGGTAATTGAGTGTCCTGATAGATTCATAGGACATCACGTGTAAATACTTCAGTCATAAAGGAGTATTTTTTACTTTTTAGCCAAGATAATTTTGTAAGTTCACCTCTTAATTAATCGCTTCCTTATTTCTGCCCCTTCACAACAAAAGCGAAGATTAACGTTTTTAACTACGTATTATGTATTATTCTACTTACATACATACATACATACCATCACGCCGCTTCCCTCGCGGGGTAGGCAGAAAGATCGAGCGCCACTTCCTTCTATCTTTGCATACATCTTTCGCTTCCGTCACTGTCATACAATTCCTCATGCATGCTCTCCTGTTCAATGTGCTCAACACGTGACCGTCCTGTAGGATTTGATTTAAATGATCTTGCCATTTAATCCTCGGACGTCCACGTCTCCGAGCACCATTCCTCTCAGCCAAATATATCTTCTTAGTCATTCTGTCCTCATTCATTCTTTCCACGTGCCCAAACCACCATAACTTATTTACATTCATCCTTGTTATTACACCAACTTTCATTCCACATTCCTTTCGTATATCACTGTTACGCACACGATCTCTCAGACTTTTACCACACTTACTTCTCAACGATCTCATTTCAACTGCATTAATGCCACTTTCATCCTTATTTAACCATGCCCAGGTCTCACTTGCATACATGAGTGTTGGCACTAAGATAGCAGAGTGCACTAACCTTTTAGCTGTGGTGGATATGTTTCTATTTGCAACTATTGGTCGGATTGCACCATTTACCTTATTGCCAGCAACTTTTCTCCTTTCAATATCGCTTTCACACTTCCCATCTCTCGTGAACAAACTACCTAAGTACACACATTCGTCAACTTGCTCTAACACTTCGTTGTCAATCATCACCTGGCATACTGTTCTCTCACTTCCTCTTTCAAACACCATAATTTTTGTCTTTTTTGCATTCATTCTCAATCCATTTATCGCACAATTTTCATACACACACGTCATCATTCGCTGTAGATCACTTTCACTTTCAGCCATCAATACCAAATCATCGGCAAACATTAACGCTCTTACATTCATCCCATTCATATCAACACCTACATTCATTTCTTTCAATGGACGAATACAATGATCAATGTATAGGTTAAAAAGCCATGGCGACATCACGCACCCTTGTTTTACTCCTTTTGTCAGTGTGAACCATTCCGACAGGTTATTGTTCACTCTAACACACGCAGAACTTCCTGTATATAGGGATGCAATGGCGCGAATTAGCCGACTACCCACCCCACACATTGATACATTATTCTACTTTAAAATATCAATTTGCGTGTTGAGTAAGAGAAACTGACGTGCGTGTATGAGCAACTGTATGAATGTGGAGGAAGCGAAGGAAGTGTGTAAAGATAGATCTGTTTGGCCTTCCGTTCTCTCTGCCTACCCCACTTGGGACACAGGGTGAGTGTATAGTATAGTATAGTATAGTATAAAATATCAATCTATACCATCACCTATATGCTACAAAAGAGAAAAAATGTATGCAATTTTTTTTCTCCATCCCAAGAGAATATTTACACATTCAGAATTTTGGCTTGGTAGAAGATATTGCCTCCATTCGAAAATCTCCTCAATTGTTAAATCACTCTCACGTAGACTTTCCTGTCCTGTACAAGTTGAAACACTTCATCCACTCTGTAAATTCCTGCCCATACTCAAATATTTTCAAGTCAGAACGTATGTATGCCTTACACCCATCTGGTTAAGGGAAGTGTTTTTAAATGCTACGAACGCTGCACACTTTAAGGTATTCGTGGATGTGTGTGTGTGTGTGTGTGTGTGTGTGTCTCAAGGTGGGATCTGCTACGTCAGCCGAATCCATCGCCCACTGACGTGGTAGAGTCGTAGATGCCAATACTGGCTTAGTTGTACTCATGTATTGGAGATAGTGAAAAGAATAGGTAAAGAAATTGTCACCCAGACGGATAATTAAGGGTCCTTGGACTCCTGTATGCCAGCCATTCACAAAGTACAATAAAACTTTTTTTTAATTATTAACTGGTGGTCGAGTTCGTGTTTTTTTTCTAAATTTCTACTACTATACTACTTTACCAATGTATAATAGAAGTAGTTTATTTACAATAATTAAATAGAACACTACAAACTACATTATAAGTTTAAAAATAGAATTCTATTGAAAACATTTTGTAATTTAAAAGTGCATCATGCATTTGTTAAAGCTTTTTGTTGATAAAAAGTTTTATCTTAATTAAAATAAAAGCACAAAAGCACACAATACAAAATGTAGAACGCTCAATTCTGAAAAGGATTAACTAACATAAATATTATATAACTTTCATGAAAGTGCGTACTTTCCAAAAAATCCTATTTTAAAATTCATGTTTTTTGAATTTAGAATCAAAGGTACGTGAAATAACTATACGTGAAGACGTAAGATACGGGTCATTCTCTCCTTGACATAAAAATGAGATACACAAAATGAGTGGCAGTACGTATTTAAGATATGAAATGTCTTATAGGTACATGTACATATATATACATCTTTTTCACCTAGTCCTAACTGAGCCAGTGACCTGATAATGCTTGAAAGACAAACCATAGCTTTCAACCATTGACATAATATAATAAAGAGTAGAAACGAAATTAAATCTCTTACGAACTGTTTTTTTATCGTCAATAATTCATAAAAACTCACATGTAGCTAAATGATCTAGAGTTTGTGTGTTCACATTGTGAAAAGACATTTTAAACATGATTTATATCATGTTTTATATCATGATTTATATCAAAAAATCAACTTAACCTCAATGTCTCAAAATGTAACTGTATCACCTTTACAAGATCAAAGAAGCCAATTGCTAAGAGATACGTTCTGAATGGCGCGCAGTTGGCAAGAGTAAACGAAGTTAAAGACCTAGGTGTATTACTTGACAGCAAAATGACGTATAAAAATCACATAGACCGAATAGTGGATGGGGCATTCAAACAGTTGGGTTTTATATTGAGGGTATCTAAGCCATTCAAGTCTATCAATACCTTGAAAGCGTTGTATTTCTGTTACGTGCGGAGTAGTTTGGAATTTGCATCAGTTGTATGGAACCCACAATATATAACATACATAGATCGGATAGAAAGGGTTCAAAACAAATTTTTAAAACATATTAATTTCAGATGTAGGTTATCTTTCGACGACTATAAACTTTCTGCCCGTCACCATAGGGTTGCAACTTTGGAAAACAGGCGAACTGTAAGTGACATGATGTACTTATATAAACTCCTGAATGGTGTCATCGACTCGACTGAACTTATCCATAAAATACACTTTAACTGCCCCCCAAGACGAACGAGAACTGGTTCTACATTTAGACTTCCACAGTGTACCACAAATTACTGCCAAAACTCGTATATACAACGAGCTTGTGGTAGTTACGACTCATTTTTTGGCGCGGTGGATATCCACCAACATACTAAGACCAAATTTAAGTCTCAAATATCTGAGACTTTAAACAGAGGATGACTCTGCTGTAATGGTTTTCCTTTCCTTCCCTTTTCCTTCTTCATGAGCGCTCCATTGTAGGTTTAATTTTTCTCTACAAATATAAGATACTTAGTCTTGTTAAGAATCATACATACTAACTTTAAATAAAAGCACTTTTCCATTTTTAGAATTAAGATTATATGTCAACTAAAAACTTGTAATATTACTGCAAACTGTTTTGGTTTACTTATTATGTAACTTATATCTTGTAATGTATTCTGTTTAACTGTTTGTTTGCTTAAAATAAAATAAAATAAAAAATAAAATAAAATATCAATAAAACACTGTTTACTTTTCACTATTGATTTATTAATACTCAAGCGCTTTCGTCAAGCTAACTTGAAGAAAGCGCTTGAGTATTAATAAATCAATAGTGAAAAGTAAACAGTGGATTTTGGATGTCAGATGGTATGAACATGTTACAAATGATGCTGTGCGCCGGCGCACCCAGCAGAGACCTGTAATCTCCGTAATACAGGAGAGACGATGGTCCTGGCTGGGACATGTTTTGAGAATGCCCAATGATAGTTGGCCAAAAAGAGCACTGTTCTTCCATCCGCAGGGGTTCCGTAGGCCCGGGCGTCCCTCTTTCACAATACACCGTTCCTATGACAACGATATCAGAGCGCAAGGAATGTCGTGGGAAGAGGTGACGCAATTTGCACAGAGACGCTCTGAATGGAGGAGGCTGGTTTCTGCCCTGTGCTCCCGAGAGGAGCGTTGAGGGCGATGATGATGATGATGATGATATGAGCAAAATTGATCAAAGCACTAAAATTATCGGACTCTCATGATTGAACTGTTGATAATTATTGTGCTTGCTTGTCATTTTTATTTTTTGGTTTTTGTTGTTGAGCTTTGTTTATTTGTTGTTGTTCATTGAGTTTGATTCGGTTACGATTGCATTTTGTCCTCCTGAGAGGGTCATCGAAGACGTAAATGTAGCATAAAAGATTCCCACGAGGCGGTATTGGCCGGCCAGCCCTTCAGGCTGCCCAATAGGGCCCGCCCGTGAGGACAAAAGTTTTGCTTAGAAGAGCAGATAAATAGAAGTCCCCCGACTTCTGAGATATCCGGGTATGGGAGGGAGTCTTCAATGTTTTTAGAGACGCTCTGAATGGAGGAGGCTGGTTTCTGCCATGTGCTCCCGAGAGGAGCGTTGAGGGCGATGATGATGATGATGATGAAACAGTGTTTTATTGATATCAAATATGTTTTCACATGTTGCTACTTAAAAAATGATTCAGTGAAATTTTTCGAAACTTTCTAAGAAATTCAATATTCTACCTATACAATTTCTAAAACATGTTCTACGTTACGAATCAAACACTTAGAAAATGCCGTCCAGTGAAACAATTTCTTTGATCATATTCTGTATTGTTTATTGTTTATTGTTGTTTATCGTCCTTAGACCAAAATTTTTTGGTACTTGGACTCGTCAATTTACAGAAGACAGGATCATACAATAAATTAGATATATATACAAAAAAAAAAATACAGAATCATAGATCAAAAACATAATATCATTGCTAAGCAGAGTGTAAAGGGCTCTGTTAGCATTTCGTCAAACAGTATTCAATACAGATTCCATCATCAATCATCATTGATCAAATAAAAAAAAAAAAAACATCGGGAAATTATTTCCATGCTGAAATGAATGTATATGGTTCAATTCAGCATTTCGTCGACACAGTAAAAAGCTTATAATCTGCTAGAATATGTATAATCATGATAAATGCACAAAGGCGTTTTCATGATCCATTGACGATATACCATTGTTATTTTATTTCCACTTATCGTAGGGATTGTAGGTACATCTTACCCCTGTTTATAACAATTATTATTGACTTTTTCACAATCATGGGCCAACGCTTATTGAAATTGAAATGAAAATATTTTGGACCCAAAATCATTTTTTTGTTTAGGGTTCAAGCCTATGATACAATACCTCTATACTTCCAACACATATTTGACACCCCATATTAGCTTCTTTTGCGACGCACCTGGCAGAGATCTGTAATCTCCGTAATAGGTACAGGAGAGACGATGGTCCTGGCTGGAACATGTTCTGAGAACGCCCAATGATAGATGGCCAAAAAGAGCGCTATTTTTCCATCCGCAAGGGTTCCGTCAGCCCAGACGTACCTCTTTCACAATACACCGTTCCTATGACAACGACATCAGAGCGCAGGGGATGTCATGGGAAGAGGTGACGCGATTGACGCAAAGACGCTCTGAATGGAGGAGGCTGGTTTCTGACTTGTGCTCCCAAGAGGAGCGATGAGAGTGATAATGATGATGATGATAACAAAGTAGATAGATATCCTACCTGTCAAATAAAAAAAACAACAAGAATGTTCTCTTTAGATGGCGGACTCATTGCGTAAGTAGGTAGCGTCGGAGCGTTGGTAATGAGGATTGAGAGCGGTGGAATGGAATGGAATTAGCTTCTTTTATAGTGTTTAATGTTATTTTTATATTGTGAATGTATTTGCTTCTCTCGGCTAGAGGGACATCGAAGGAGTGTAGTCAAAAGATTCCACACATGGAGGTTTTTGGCCGGCCAGCCCCTCAGGCTGCCCACTATGGCGCCTCCGGTATGGACAAAATTTGTGTACTGTAGAATTCGGATAAATGGAAGTCCCCAGATTTCTGCGCTATCCGAGTGGTCGGTAGGTCTTCTTCAATGTTTATGGTGTTTAATGCCTTGTATGGCACTCGAAAGCTTAAAAGAATGGTTACCTAGACTTCTTCAGTTTCGTGGACTCTCTTGGTTTTTACTTCAATGCAGGCATGTACAATGTTTACGAGTGTATTATGTTTGTAGAATAATACAAAATTCATTGCATTATACGAGTTAACAACTTGTATCTGAATACGAAACTCGAGTTAACCCACCAACAAACAAAATATAAAATTACTTCGCCTATATAGTTAACATTCTCTCTTAACAAATTACTGAAAAAGCGCTTGCAACTTTTCATCCCCTTAAAAAATTACATTCTATATCTGGGGTAGAAAACCTTTTGGGAAGGTAAATACACCATATTCACATACTTTAATATTTATTTATTTATTTAATACGAACGTACCTACTTCGTCACAAAATTGTTTGTAGTGTTTGTACAGATAAGAATCCACATCGTGGAGCAGTGCCCCCTATATTCCTTTGACGGGGGACTGAGAGAAATACATGACGCCTCGGAGGCAGCCGTACGATGGTTGAGTGAGCTGGAAGTACGGGTTTAAGGCCATAAGAAGAAGAAGAAGAAGTAAAGAATAAATAAATAAATAAATTTAAACTGAAAAAGCTGACAACCAAGGCAAATGTCATATTGAAATGTGAGTGTTTAATGATTTAATTTTAAGGTGTAAGAGGTGCCTGAAAGCAGCGATACATAGGAAATTCTGTCACAATGGGCTTCTGACCAAATTAGGATAAGTGGAAGAAGGTCTATGTCAGGGATGTTGAGAATATTCGCATCCGCATCCGCAAATGCGGAGCTTCCACATATTTTGGACATCTGCATCCGCATCCGCATCCGCAATAATCGATGCGGATGTTCATGCGGATGCGGATGTAAGACAATTTGCGACAAGAAAGAAATGCGGCAGGGCCGGCGAATGGCGCGTGCCGTTCGCACTTGACATTAACCAATGGGAACGAAAAAATTGGTGACAAGATCCGACGCGTTTTTATTTTTGCCGGTTTTAATTTATTTTTGCAAATAACAAAAAAGAAAAAAATATATCGCCAAAAAATCCATAATATTATCGTAGCAATAATTTCGTCACATTATTATAGTTCCTACTTTTTTTCTATAACATCTTAAACATCCGCGTCCGCATTCGCATCCGCATCCGCGGATGTGAGACTTCAAAAATCCGCATCCGCATTCACATCCGCGGATGTGTAAAAATTGACATCCGCAACATCCCTGGTCTATGTCTGTTTTGAGAAAAACATAAACACAGATCAAACACACTGGATGATTTGATCTTGTAATATCTTCGTGTTACGGTCAATTATATTTAATAATCACATTAATCGGCAGACCACAAAAGAGATGGACTGACGACATTACTCCAACGATTGGAAGAGTTTGGGAGAGTCCTATATCCAGCAGTGGAGAGATGGCTGACTAAGAAGAAGAAGAATCACATTAAATTGTTATAGGTCCGCGACCGGTTTCAAAAGTGTCATTATAAGTGCCATTAACGAGCAATTTGGAAACTTTTTAAACTAACTTTGATAACTGACAATCGTGTCGTGTACCTAATTATATCACATATTTAATGCCAATAATGCATATAGTGTCTTTGATCATAAATATTTTTATGTAGAAATTTTTTATATGCAGAATGTGGAGGAAGGAAAAAACGTATGTAAGGATAGATCAAAATGGTATTTCGTTCTCTCTGCCTAATCCAACTAGAACACGACGTGAGGGTATAGATAGAAAGAGTAAATTGTTTTTCATTGTGTTGTGTAGCTGCTACCACTACTACTACTATACCCACTTAAATACCATTACAGCATTTATTATCTCGCGATTGGAGTAAACAGGACACTTACTGGAGGTACTTATCATGCAGATTTCCTCTCCGTACAAATAAAAAAATATTGTAATTAAATTAATAATTTCATTACCCAATGGTTTAACAACTCTGATTTACTAAACCTAACGAGAGTAAGGGCACCTGTGCAGATATAGTGGTACGTAGTTTTTATAACATTTTTTTTATTTTAATTCCATTTCTCCTACAATACTCACAACATATAAAATATTATAAATTGTATAAAGTGTACCTACATTGTATGTGGTTGCTGTTGTTGGTTTTTTCGTAGCTAATAATAATATTACAAAACAGAACGTGAAAAAGGGTTAATTGGACATGAGTAAGACTGACAAGAATACATACATTGGTTACTACCACCATACTCTACTTTACCCTCACGCCTTGTCTCAGGTGGGGTAGGCAGAGAGAACGGAACGCCAAACAGATCTATCTTTACACACTTCCTTCGCTTGCTTCACATTCATACAGTTTCTCATACACGCACGTCGGTTCCTCTTACTCAACACGTTGTACCCCCTGCAGCATCTCTTTGTTGTTGGTATATTATATTACCATCCCTAAAAAAAACTTGTTTAAAGAAGGGGAGTTGACAATAATTCCAATACGAAATATTTTGGTACTACCTACTTAATGTATCTACGGATGAGTTAAAAGCGAAAGAGTTTATAATATATCAAAAGGCTAAATAAATTTATTATATTTAGACACTTAGGTAAATGTTTTATTTGTTTCTGCATTATATCCAAATGGATGTATTCTCTCAGCTCTCTCAGCTCAGGCTATGATGTGGTAGTGGGTAATAATATTATGGTAATACATCCCTTGAGGGTCGTACAGGAATACACATATATCATTAGCCCTATTTTCAAAAGCACTTTATCTTTTCAAACTTCTTTTACATACATACAATCTGAAATAACAAAGTATACATAATAATTTATATTATATGCCCTCTTCGGCTATGATTTTATCCTAAAGGACGGTTTTTATCCGCGTGTTGAGTAAGAGAAATCGGCGAACATGTATGATAAACTGGATGAATGTGGAGGAAGCGAAAGAAATTTGTAAGGATAGATCTATATGGCGTTCCGTTCTATCTGCCTACCCCTCCTGGGACACGGCATGAGGGTATAGATAGATAGATAGATAGAATATTTATTTACTTAATATTATACACAGCGTTGGCCTTTTACATGTTGAACAGAATAAGTACGACGTACGACGGACGACATATAATACAAAACAATATTGTACAAAATCACTAACATAATAAAACAAAAGTCAAAATTTATCTAAAATAATAATTATGACCTAGAACTTGTGTCTACACAGAGAAATTCTCTTGAAAATGTTAAGCTTACTTGCTGAAAGTCCTCGAGATTAATGAAATCAATACTAAAAAGTTGAGAGTGTTTTATGTGTATATTAAATATTTTTAAAATAACACAATTAAAGTTATTAAAAACAAATGAAATATTTACAAAAGTCAATGGAATGAAATCGTTATTTAACAGTAAGTTAAATTAAGTAAGTCAAAATACGCAAGGTATCTATGTATGGTCAAATTTAGTAAGTCAAAATACATAAGTATGTAAGTGAAATCATGTCAAAGAAATCAAACTTAATAGGATAAGACTCAGATCCAATAATAAGTTTGTACGGATATTAATTCCAAACATAAATATCAACAAAATAAGGATAATAAAATGTTATTTGATTAAAATAAATATAGTGCAAAACAGTTAAACACGAATCGATATTAACAAATGAAATCAAATATAATAAAAAATATATATATTATAATATATAATAAAAAAAAAATGAAATAAAATATAATAAAAAAATTAAAAATTATTCAGTATAATATTTGAAATCTATAATAAAACAATAATATTTAAAATAGAGTAGGTATAACACTAACGCACGACCGGTTTCGCGGACTCCGAGTTCGCAACACCAGTACATAAAAAAAATGTATCTACAGATCAACACCTGATGATGCGAACTCGGAGTCCGCGAAACCTGTCGTGCGTCAGTTATACTTTATAGTTACACTAAACTGTATATTGATTGCATGATTGTATTGTTTGAAATGTATTTTTGTGTAAATTTACTTTGTAATCAATTTACAGTAAAATATTAATAAATTAATTTATTAAATAAAAATAAATAATAAACATTGTTCACCTTAGTACCTATATAATTAAAAATGGAGTGTTAAAAAATTAATGCCGATACAATCAATGCAATAGAAAACCAATTTGTGTAACCATTTCTGGTACATACTGTACATATGTCTCCATACAATATTCATTACCCTGGGTGTTCCATAAAACATTCACACCCTGGCTACTACTACTACGTCTTCTGATGTCCATATCCCATATCATACATTCACTAGACCTATATACCGACATATTGCATCCCATTGGGATACCTTTATCCTATTAAAGAACACACAAGTAAGTTTTAGTATACATACATACATTGCTTTACAAGGAGCCCAACTTTGGTTAACGAAATTTTGATCTCGGTCAATACAATTTTAATTAGGTAATTCAATTGGTCGACATACTTGTGACATAGGTTATAACAATTTTGATTTTGGTTGACATGATTTCGTTCTTAGTCAACACAGTTTTGGTTATTTTGTATTGATGAACAAGTATTAAAATTTCATGATTGGATAAATTGAATCGAGCGTTTTATTCTATTTTAACACGAAAAAGATGTCTTTCGATTTTTAGATCATTTACAAACTCATTGAGCATCTATCCATTCACACCATCACGCTTGTAATAAAGTAAACTATTGTTTATAATTTTGTTCCCCTATAGATGCCTCCAAGTGCTTTGTTCTCTGCACCTTTTGAATTGAACCTTGGACTTGTTTAACCAAGCAACATTTCATTGAGTAGCAATACTCTTTTTATCTATATAGGCTAGCTTCCTATGTGGAACGGGGCTCACTATTATAGTTGTGACCTTGGGTTGCACTGCTACGCTGCGTGTTCTACTGTTTGTTTTCGAAATTGTAATAAGAACGATTTAAGAATATATCTTTGTATTGAATAAATATACGTATTGTATTGAATTAATTATTCAAAAGAACCTTCTTTGTAAACGAAGATACAGTTTTACATCGTTCGGATTTGTGAAATAGTGGAAATTAGAGTGTTTATTACATTTTTATTTTTTATTTAATTAAATTATAATTACCACCCATCCTGAATGTCTTGATTTTATATTGGCACGAAGAGGACAGTTTGCATGTTTCTTACATGCAGCTGATCTACTGGCTACCCCACTTGTGGGATATGCCGTCATGGTATAACAAACTAACTAACTAACTAAATTATAATTGTTTAAATTAACTGGAATTGGTGTTGATTAAAATAATTTTGATTAACATAATAAATTATATCGGTTAGTAGGTATAATTTAACAACCCATTTAACATCTTCAGTTCAGTGTTGAATTATAACACCAATCCTGATCGTCTCAACTTTTATTAACACAGAAAGGACGTCTTGTATGTATGTATCAAAATGTAATGTAAAAATGAATTTATAAATCTGTGTCTGCAAATAGCTACTGTTACAAAATAAAAATAAAGAACAGTTATTTATTCACGTTATTTTTTCAGTTGCTATTTAGATAGAATAATATTATATTCGGAATGAATGAATGAATGAATGAATGAATAGACTTGCCATATAAAGCAAACCTGCAACATTATATCACCGATATTATTTCCCTAGGGAACACACCGATACGGTTTTATGTAAGAATATACCTACATAATAATATATTGTATAAGTTGAAACACAACCTACATTGAAGAATCTTTTCTTTACTACATAAACAGTCGGTGAAGTAATATGTTCCTGTTAAAGACTTAGTGTAAAAACGTGTATTTTTTGAAGACACTGGGTTGTAAGTTTCTTGAAAAAATACACAATTGAATCACTCCCACAATTATTATTATTGGACAATATTAAAGTGTCGTTTACGTGCCAAAGCACCTCAAGGACACTGTACGATTCATAAATTCTAGGACATTACATCCACGTCATATTATAAATATAGATAAAAACATAGATAAATGAGAAATCTCGGATACATAAAGGTATCCATCGATTGAATATGTCTCTTCTAGTCTATTTGATCGCATTTTGAGATTATGGATAGTAATTTTCTGCAGTATCGTCTTTTGTTTCTTTTTTCCACGATAATCAAAACAATCCTGATAACAATTTTTTTTTTAATTTATTTATTCTTTACTGTACATTCATCAATATAAATACAATTTTTTGAGAAATTCATTCAAATTAAATAAAAATCAATGTACAGAGTTAATCCCAAAATTCAATTTCTTTAATTCACCCTAATTATGATTCTTAACCCTAGAGTAGTCGCGCCTTTCCATGAAACGTGAGTGCTCGCGTGGGGAGCATTTTGCCGCCCGTACTTAAAATGATTTTTTTTTGCAAATAATGGTTAAACACATTTGCAATGATTTTTAATGGATAGAATAAAACATAAACCATCAGAAAAAGTTACATTTTTTAAATATTTATATTTAGTAATAGAAAAGAAATTGCTTTGGTAAAATTTCTTGAATTTTAACAATATTTTTATCTTAACCCAAATAAAAAAAAGAAAAATTAAACTTAATAACAAAATTCAAGGTTTTCATCATCTTCGACATGTATTTCAGCAAAACAGTCCTGACACATATACATACAATGTTCGTTGCACAGTAACTTTGCGCATCTATTGCACCCTTTTTCTTGTTTTTCCTGGATGGACATACTGCGCATACACACTCTCTACCTGAAGGTATATTTTTATGTTCCAATGGCACAAATCGGGTGATTTGGTTTCTTAGCTGTTCACCAGCTTCTTCAAAATAGATTCCTCTTCCAACCACGAAACTATTTGTGTGTCTTACTTATTTACTCTCCCGTCGCTTACCTAAAAAGATCTTAAATAAACTTATAAAAAAAAAAACTAAATGATTAATCAAAACACACTTAATATCAATATTATTACGATATTAAAATCAAACAACATTACTTGCAATGAAAAATAATAATATTTCAACCGAATTAAAAAAAAAGACAAACGAACTTTACTGACGTGAGTAGTCGCGCAATTAGCAATTTGCCGCCAAACGCGACACACCAACAACAACCGATGGTTCCTACAGTCACCCGTGTACCAAATTTCTTTAAATTACTAAAACAAAGAGGTGAAGTATGGGGGGGCAGCTACTAAAATTATTGACCTTGACAAATGCATCGTGTAAAAAATATCACGATTTTTTTACTGCGGGCGGCAAAATGCTCATAGCGCGAGCACTCTAGGGTTAATAATTATTTAGCGCGTTTGAAGCCTTAAAAACTTCTTGAAAAAGTTAGCTCACTTAGCAAAGAAGCATTCTAATAGGCATGGTTCTACTCTAAGTTCCCGAGAAGAGCATTTTTGGGAGAGGGAAGCCGATAAGTGCATCTCTGAAACTCTCTCCCAAATAATGCAACACCCGGTGGAGAAGTTTCTGACAAAAAGGTATAAGGTAATTGAACGCATTTTCAAAATATAACTTCGGAGGCAGACTTTCAAAGCAGGAACCAAGAATTTGAGTTGAGAACAAATCAACTAGCAAAGAATAATGATCTTTGCCGATTACCATACAAAAAGCGTAAATGATAAGCAAATGACAATTGGCATGATGGTGACAGTTTACAACATGGGTGTATAAACTTTGACCATACGAGGGCCACATTGCAAAAAAAAATATATCCTGGGCCGCACATAAATATTTTTTCAACAAATGGAAATTAAATTAACTATATACCTATATGTAGTTCTATTAAAATAAAATAACTTCATTTTATTACATTTATTTATTTTATTTGAATTAGATATATATGTATAAAATTATAAATGAACATATGTATAAAAATGTATATATTATACATATATACAAGGCCATACTAGAACATAATCTAGTATGGCTCTGACATATATACCTATGTAAAATTAATGTGATGGATGGATTTGCTTTTGTTGAACAAGCAAATCGATGAAAAACATTGCAAAAATGAAAATATTGCAAACATTATTTTTTTAGTAGAAATAAGCAAATTTAAATATTTTCATAATTTGCGTTTGGGCCGCACTTTAGACAAGCATGGTCTACATGGAATCGAACAAAAACATTGCAAGGTGGTTTGCATCTCGATAGATGAGAAATAACTTAGACTCCAACCAATGTAGAATAAGCAGAAGAATTATGAAGAGTTTAAAAGCTAAGCTAGTTTATAATATAAAAAAATAGAGTATAGGGAATATTTTCCATCTAGAACCATCTGAAATAGGATTCTTCTATATTTTCGACAAAAATTTATAGTCTTATTGGAAAAATTAAATTTGAAACTCAGACAAAAAACGATTAAGTAAATGTTATGTGTGGTCAGTTCTACTTTATGGTGTCGAGGCATGGACCCTCAAGATTAATATCATTAACCGCTTGGAGGCGTTTGAAATGTGGATCCACCGAAGAATGTTAAGAATATCTTGGACTGACATGACGTTGAAGTATTACGTAGAGCAAATGCACATAGAGAATTGTTCACAACAATCAAGCTCCGTAAAACTTCATATTTTGGTTACATAATGAGAGGAGAAAAATATGCCATCCTAAAATTGGTAATAGAAGGGAAGATTGAGGGCCGTAGAAGGGTTGGAAGAAGGCGGCTTTCCTGGCTCTAGAACATTCATGAGTGGATCGGGATGAGAGGTGTGGAGGAGCTGTTTAGTGCCGTCCAGAACAGGAAGGATTTCTCCCAGGTGGTCGTCAACGTCGGGGGGACTCAACAAGACACGTAGAGAAGGAAGAAGAAGAAGATTGCAAAATTTTCTGTTATCTGAGCTTGCCTACGACAAGGTAGGTATTATTAAAAAGATAGGCGTATTTTAGGTGTAATTTTAAAATTTATTTGTAAAATAGATTACCCGTGGGTAAAGAGTAAAGATACCTGTATTGTTTGCTAAAACAAAATGCCGAGCAGTAAATAAACAGATGGTGAAATATACCAAGAAAATTGTAACAGTTTCATATAACATATTATTGTATACAAAGTTTTAGGAATGAAATTCAGAAATAAACTCACTAATATTCATGCAAGGAAATAGATTTTGCATAAGAAAATATCTACTATTACTACACTTTGATCAATGTACAGTAAAGAATGAATAAATAAATAAATAAAATACTATCATGGCATAACCCATATGTGGGGTAGTCAGCGGATTAACTGCAAGTAGTTAGTTAATTTATTTTTATTTATTTTTTTATTGAACGTAACAAACAATACAGATAACAATACATAGACTATTTTATAAAAACATAAATCTAATTATCCTCCTTATAGAGATAAGTCTCGTGTAAAGGAGGGTGATAAACAGTCCTATTTCAAATATTCAAGACGTGTGGCATGCGTCATCTCTGAATTTTAGTTATTTATTGTCTATTGCATAAGTTTTTTCGAAAAAAAACCTTTTATAGAAAGAAAATATTAGCAATATTTTTTTTTAATATTTGAACAATAAACGAAATTTTCCTTTTTAAAAGGAACGAGTTTTCTTACTAATCATCACTTTTGATTTTAATTTTGTGACCGGTTTCAACACGTTCATGTCATTGACAAGCACTTTGAAAACTCATCAATGACACTAACGTACCAAAAAAATCGGTCGCAAAATTAAAATAAATAGTGATTATTTAAAAACATAGTAAGAAAACTCGTTTCTATTAATCATGTCGCAAAATTATCACATTGTAAATGCCCCTAATAATTTGTCTTTTTATTTGCCATAGTAAATTAAATAACATCATAAAAAATATATATATATAAGTAAAGAAAATCACATTTGTTGTAAAAGTAAATTCCATTTGTAAATGTAAAAGTATATGTAAAAGTAAAGTAAATCACATTTAAGTCAAACAAAATGAAGACCAAAATGAATCACAAATGTAATTCGTATTACTTATACCAATATAAAGAGAGGTAATATTGAACAAGGTAACCCGCATGTTTATTGCAAGCAGCAAAATAAAAAATAAGTTAGTCTGCTAACTACCCCACTCGAAGGATATGCCGTGATGGAATAGTATAATCTGGAATAGTTTTTCATAGATGCCATGTTCTCCCGGGAGGAGCCTTGAAGAAGGGTTGATTATTTGACATTTACAGGACTTTTAAAATAATGTCTTAGATAGAGAAGAAGTTATTTTCTTGGACTCCACTATAGTATGCAAAGTATAACAAATATCTAAGCATTTAATAATAATAATATTGTTTTGAAACTACCATCAGGTCTCCACTTGGAAACGAAGACATTATTACAAATATTGGAATTTCAAATGACTTGTTCCAACCAATTGCTGGCTGGCTGTCCGAGGGAGTGAGGAGGGGAACGAGGAGTCACAGTTACAGTACCTACCTACCATACCTTCTTCCAATCACAACTTCCTCAGAGACACCTGGAGTCGACCCATTGTTCAGACTTGGGTCTACAATAGGGATGTATGAAACGGATATAATAGATGATCGGATATTGAATATGAGTACCAAGCAAGATTCTATGTATTTTGTTTATCCAAATGTGTGGTCACCATCATGAAGTATTCATTTCAAAGCTAATAAACATTTGTGTAGTAAAAATTTATACTTTTTTTTTCAAAATATGAACGTAAGTTTTAAATTAGCTCGATGTGCTGGAGTCGTGAATGTGGTTATCGGTCGATATTAGGATAAGTTGAACCTAAAACTGCTTATTAAATACTCCAGACCAGATTGAGATTCTTTACCGGTATCCGAACATTTTTGTACAGTTATGAAATATAATTTTTTTATGGCAGATAAACATCATTATGAGTTCTTCTCACCACTTTCAGATATACATTAGTCACATCAAATACCTACGTAAAGTAAACAATTTAAACGAAATAAAGACAAAGATGCGCCTACAGGCGTGATTCTTGATTCACTCTCAGCCGCAGGTTTAAGCCAACCTAATACCCCAAAGCACCCGAAAAACCCTAAAAAGCATCAAAATATTCTCATGAGTCAAACCGATCGGCGACAAGATGCCAGATATTGGATAGAATTGAATAAATCCATTCCCAGTAAAATGTCCTAGAGGCCAAATACTAATTAAATTTTGACTGATTTCTATACTGACTATTTGACTCTGATACGCTATTTTTCACACAAATTTCACACAGTCATATTTATGAAATCAACACAAAGAATATTACTGCATATTTTTTTAGATTTATACATTTTTTTCTATTCTTAACCGGTCACTTTAAAACCCTCAAAAACTTATACCGTAACTAATTGACACCCCTACGAATCGCCGATCTATCATCGGTATCAGTTTTTAGCAGTAACCGAATAGTTACTCATTCCATCACTATTATAGTCTCCAGTATCCCACCATCTCTCCCACCTCTTGCCTCCAACTTCTGACTCTTGGGTCCAAGGATAAAGGTAACAGGTGTACAAATGCTCGTCAGGGATTATCATACTCGAATTAAAATTCAATCCATATATAAATCTCTTTTAAATTAAAAAAAAAATCGGCTGAACAAAATCGAGATTCAATTTCATATCCGCTGATTTATAACGGCTTTGTTTGAAAAACACAATTGAATTATTTTTATTATTATAAATTAATAAATGTCCCTATATAAATTGTAGCTATTGATTTTAGTATTTTATACTTATTTTATATCTTGTCATTTTAAGAATCACTAATTTTTTTTTAAATGATTTACCAAATGATTCTCACCCAACAATCGCATTTAAATGGATATTAAGTTTAACTATGTAAAAAAAATCAGTTGTGTTGGTTTCTAATATGTGAGAATATCTATTTATAAGTTTCTTTTTTTATTTTTTCATATAAATGTTTTAAGTGCACTTGTGTTATTTAACCAATTTTTTGACAACTTTGTTATAAAATAGGTTCACATGCCATTTAATTTATCAATAAATAAAAAAATGCTTAAAACCTTAGTAATAAGAAATATTACTGTGTCGTGAATGTGGAGTAGATCGGTGTTTACTAGCATCTTTGAGGTGATACTATCACAAAACGGCGCTTTATAAATGGTCATTTGAGTATTATTACTTGAAAAAATATATTAAATAATTTTATATAGTCGCGAAAAAGCTTCGATTTATTAATTTATATACACGCTAAACAAATCATTCAATATCAGTCAATTTTCAACCAATAATATTATTTGAAGATTCATATAAAATTTATATCCCCAAGGAATAGTCCTTTGCTCTTACTTTAAGTGTGAAAGTGTCCTATTAAAGGCGAATAAGACATTTATCATCATTCATTCAGCGATAAGGTATGCCACCCATCTTTATTGTCTCAACCGTTTACTAGCACGAAGAGGACAACGTAGTATGTTAATTACAGGAAGTTTGTCTGATACACAAGTATCACCACAGTTTTGCCTGCGCAAGCCGACTTGTACACGGAACACCGTGCGTGTAGTTGGTAAAACTGTACCCCGCGCAAACCCTGCAGCGCGGTTTGCGGACTTTTCGACTTGCTTGAAATTTTACTTGCGCAAGCCAGGCATGGGGTGTTCAGTGTTCATGCCGCGCTTTCTTATATCGTTTCTACGTTCAACAGTTTGAAGCAGAATTACCATAGGTGTCGCTTCACGTTTGCGGGAAGAATAAGGCTTGCGCGTACTTAACTGTATCGTGTGGTAGCTACGTCCGTGTTCCGTGTTTTCGTGCGAGAAGCTTGCGCAAACAGAACTGTGGTGATACTTGTGCGTGTAGTAAGGCCTTAAGTTTCTAAGAGCCCTACAAAAGGTAGCTACGCAGGAATGAGATATTTAAAATCTTCAATTTAACGATGAGGTTTGCCACCCACCCTGATTGTCCTATTTTTTTTTTATTGGCATGAAGACGTCAACTTGCAGGTTTGTTTATTACATTAAGTCTTCTGGCTACCTCTTAGGGCACGCCTATGAGGACAAAAAGTTTTTGCTTAGAAGAGCGGATAAATGGAATTTCTCCGACTTCTGAGATATCCTGTTATGGGAGGGAGTCTTCAATGCTGGATACCTCACCAGAAGGATACGCTAACATTCGTCATTTAAGATATTGGTGAGTTGATTTTTAAAACGTGATAACTCCCAATTTTACTATTTGATTCATAAATATATAAGTGGATGAGTGTGGATAGATATATTGTATACCAATAAAAGCACTCCAATATTAAACGCCAATAATTTTATACCTCAGGAGGTACATATTAAATATTTCTGTAAATAATTTGTATCTCGTTTGATTTATTATTGTATTGTATTCACTATATTGCTATTTCTAATTGTTTTAAATTGAGATGGTTTGGTAATGTGGAACGAATGGAAGAGGAAGGAATGACAAAGAGGATACATTACATTGAAAGAACCTCTACACACTCGGATATCTCAGGAGTCGGAGACTCCTATTTATCCGAATTTGCACACATAACTTTCATTTCCTCACGGGCGACCCGAAGAACAGATCAACGTAAGTCGCCTCGTTGGAACAATAAACAAAAAGAAACAAAAATAGCCCATATTGGGAAAAAATAAAATAAAAAGATATCACACACAATACATGTGTGACATAGTAAACCATAGTAAATTAAACCAATATTATACCCAAAAATTAAGTACAATACAATACAAAGACAAAGAGGATATACTTGGCTGAAAGGAGGGGTGTGAGGAAGCGCGGATGTCCGAGAACTACATGGCTTGAACATGTAGATCAAATTCTCAAGGACGGCCGTGTTTTGAGTAAAAGAAATCGACGTGCGTGCATGAGAAATTGTATGACTGTGGGAGGAGGCGAAAGAAGTATGTAAGGACATATCTACATAATTGGCGTTCCGTTCTCTCTGCCTACCCCACTTGGGATACGGCGTGAAGGAATCGATAGATAGATAGATATTTCTTATAAACAATGTTTATTTATTTATTCATTGTACATTAATCACATTACATACAATATTTATAGAAATACAGTCAAATTAAATACAATCAATATACAGAGAGCGAGTTTATTGCAAATGCGCGATTTCTTCCAGTCAACCCAAATATTCAAGTTTATTGTTTTCATAAAGATTAAATTACAATAAATATAAGTGGAAAAATTTTCTAAATCATGGAGCATCCAGCAAAGAAAATCATTTTTTCAAGTTTCAGAGTGAAAGTGTAAAAGGCAGGTATTGGAAAAAAAGGCATTTACTTCATATTACAAAAAAAGGCATCTTGCCATTTGATCCTTGAACGTCTACGTCCGAGAGCCATTCCTCTCAGCTAAATATATGTTTATGATCATTCTGTCTTCATTCATTCTTTTCACACACCCAAAACATAAATTAATTAAACAAATGTTAGGCATCGCAACTCAAATACTTTAAATAAAAACACTATGTTAATTCAACAATTCCTAGCAATTACCTACCAACCAAATTGTATTGCAAATCTTGTAATTTGCAATAATTAAATGTGAAATACTTGATTCTCTGCAATTACAATCCCAGACAGAACATGACTTTGGTCTCAAATACCTCGTATTGTGGTGGTTAGGAAGACCATTAGACACCGTCATGCAGACCCCTGGAGGTGTCTAATGATCAGGTAATGAAAGACATCAAGGCAAAGGTAAAGGAACTTACGATGTTCTGAAGAAGATGGTGTTTGACTGAAAATGCCGTGACAGTAAATGCCACCATCTAAAACTCGGTATTTTTTTATAATCTTATTGTGAAATAAATTACGTTCCCAACTTACATAGTTGAATGCTTTTATATATAGCTTTCAAAACGTAGTTAATGTGTCATAATATTTACTGAATATTTTATCTGTACAGATAAAAAAAACTGATATGGTCACAATGGTCACCATTTTGATAATAGTAATATGAGTTAAGTTTATAAATGTAAAAAGAGTTTTAAAATAAGCATACTTGAGTATAATTGCACACAAAAATATAATATTTAAGATAGAAACAAAATATATAATATCCAGGTACGATCACTCCTCCACTACCCCCTACCCAACTACGTAATCTTTGGGAATATATTTTCTTGTCTGTTGTCCGTCTTGTCAATCGACAATGTCCTAACAAGACGAAAGACATCTCTCTCGAGAATAAGTCGCGTAGTAGAGTAAAACATTTGTTTTATTAATTTCGTTATGGAATTCTACTACCTGAACACCGACACAGTGACTAAATTAAACATACCATCACGCCGCTTCCCTTGCGGGGTAGGCAGAAAGGATCGAGCGCCACTTTCTTCTATCCTTGCATACATCTTTCGCTTCCGTCACTGTCATACAATTCCTCATGCATGCTCTCCTGTTCAATGTGCTCAACACGTGACCGTCCTGTAGGATTTGATTTAAATGATCTTGCCATTTGATTCTCGGACGTCCACATCTTCGAGCACCATTCCTCTCAGCCAAATATATCTTCTTGGTCATTCTGTCCTCATTCATTCTTTCCAAGTGCCCAAACCATCGTAACTTATTAACATTCATCCTTGTAACCACACCAACTTTCATTCCACATTCCTTTCGTATATCACTGTTACGCACACGATCTCTCAGACTTTTACCACACATCCTTCTCAACGATCTCATTTCAACTGCATTTATGCCACTTTCATCCTTCTTTAACCATGTCCACGTCTCACTTGCATACATGAGTGTTGGCAATAAGATAGCAGAGTACACTAACCTTTTAGCTGTGGTAGATATGTTTGTATTTGCAATTATTGGTCGGATTGCACCATTTACCTTATTACCAGCAACTTTTCTCCTTTCAATATCGCTTTCACACTTCACATCTCTCGTGAACAAACTACCCAAGTACACACATTAGTCAATTATATTGTGTTGTGTAAATATATTGTGACGGTATATTTAACGTAACAATGTGTCCATTTAATAAGCATGATGGCTATTAGAAATAAAATAATGAGAATACAGTCTAGAATTGTTAGACAAAGACCAGATTGGAATGGATTTTGTAATGTATTAATAATTATCACTACCTATTATTAAACATAATTTCTTACCACAATCCACGACTGTCCATTTCGGCAATTTAAATGCACATCCAAATACTAATAAAGTATGTTATACCTGAATATAACACTATTATTTTTATGACTAAATTATTGAGGCTTTAATAACTATGTAAAGTCCACTATACACCATTTTTTACATTACATGATAATTATTTTAGAACCATAGGAACGTTGTGAGAAGAAGTGACATAGATTCGAGCTAGATAAAGGCGTTTCATTTCTAACCTATGAAATAGCATCGAGTCTTATGAGAAAATCAAAGTGATCACTTAATAAATTAATCAAGATAAATTAAATCCCTTAAAGTTTCAATAAATTATCTCCTATTCTATTTCTGCAAGTTTTCGAGTGTACCGTAAAAGGCAGATGTTCTTTGAACCTCACATAAAATAAGCAACATCTACAATTAAGCGATGAAGTATGCCACCCTTCCCGAATGTCATGTTGTTTTACTATCACAGAAAGGACAATCTACATGTCTATAACTTGCAGTTGCTGGCTACCTCACAGTCTAAGCAAACAACTAGTACGTTGAAAAAACAATGGAGTCGGTGGACATTAACGGTTGTATTTAATTTCAGGAAGGATTTTGTCAAGGGGAGTCTTTCAGAGGAACCTTGAGCCCTTCCTTAAAAAGAATTTGCTAGAAGAGTATGAATGACATAGGAACTGACATTCCTGTAACATTCATGTGTGAGGGAGGGTGCAATCCTTGTGGGATAAGCTATGATTGTAAAGTACTAATAGTAGTAGAGTATTAACCTCAAATAAATTTCACAGTAACCAATGTACTTCAGGTTATCAAAAAACTCCAAAAAAGTCGTAACAGCTTATCGACCACCTCATTTTTTGAGCAATGTTTAAATTTTTGCATTGGCGTGGAAATTTTAATTTGATTAAAAAATACTCTAACTTCTTCTTAGAACATTTTTCATCGATGAATTCAAAAACTAATGGAAGTCTTTCACAATATAATAATGTGCTAGTACCTACACTATGAATGTATTCTACATTAGTACAACCTATTACAGGTCTCAGAGTGATAGTAATTACATTCCGGTACCCCACACCCACCCATTGTAACTGCACTCCCAGCATAATATTACGTAGGTATTATTACAAGGCCATTAGAATATTTCATACCTGCTCGCTGTGATTAGACAAAGTAATTTATTAAAATGTTAAACTATCATAAATTAAATTAATTTAAATGATTTTCAATTTATAGCTAACAAACAAAAAATTCTTCAATAATTCTAAAACTTATCTCCCACTCACACAACTTCTCACCACTACCCCTAATCCTCCCGCCACATAATCTACTTGTTAGTTTGTAAGTTTGTTTTTTTTTTTGTTCTTAAGTAGTTATATATAAGGCACTGAAGATGGACTAAGTCCGAAAGACCTCTGCCGAAAATATATATAGTGAAAGTAAACAGTGTTTGTGTTGATATTATTTTTATAGTTTTTATAATTTTATAATATATATCATAATAAGATTTAGGTACTTACTTTACTTTTCTTTTTGTATGGCTTCAGCTTATATTGATAATAATCATTCAAAATCCAATCCTTGGTTCTCGTCCAAAAAGCCACTGCTCCTTCTCTGCAGTCCCCCTCGTACTCTCTTCCTGGACATTCCTTCACTAGATGTTGGATTAATAATAGAAATAATAATACTAAGAAAAGATAACGTCACCTTATTTCGTAGTGCGCTGGAATGGACTTGAACCCGTCACTCATCCATTTCGCAAGGTGTGCTTTGTCAAATTCAGATACCAGGAGATATGCCGAAGTTCTAGAAATGTTCTATCATAAACCACAATGATAGCCTCATGTATTGGTATTGTTCTTAGAATCTTAGTAGGGCTAGGGGTACCGTAAGCTGTATACCTCTATGTGTAAGTAGATAGATTTGTATATAAATCATTACCTACATACTAGATACCTAGAACTAGTTCGATAACACCACCGGCATCTGGGTTTGTATCAAGGCTTAGCAATGATTCGAACACCAAAAATAATTGACATTTCTACTTTTTGAACCATTTGAGCTTTGAAAATTGAGAGTTAAGTTTTGCGAATCCCAGATAAAAGGAACTGGGTCTGCGACAGGAGACGAATGGAGAGAGCTTTAGAAGAAAGATGAAACACACCTTTTTACTTGGAATTTCGGACGAGTGTCGCACAATCGCCAATGAGAGCATATTAGGAGTAAACAGCATTTTACAATTTTTTCATATATATATATATATTAGGACACACAATTGGAAATTACCCAGAAACCTTAAACCTTGTTTAAACGTATGGTTCATTCAGGGAAAGCATCCAAAAAATATGTTTTTTTATGGTTAACAGAAACAAAATATGTATATATGTAGGCATCATTTCCATTGATTAGATTTTTTTTTTCTTCTATCTACATGACATCTCCTACATTATTGCAATTTTAATTCTTGACATATTAAATATTAAACATTTCATTGACATTCTGTACTGACACTCCAATATTTTATGATTTGACTAAATTGTTATGAAATAATTCTCTTTTGTGTTTTGTTAATTCTTGTTTTCCAACTGTGTTGTGAATGAGATATTTGATTTGTGTATTATTTATTCTTGAACATGTAAAAGGCTCACGCCGTGGATTGTGAAATAAATAAAAAATAAATAAAATAATTCAAAATATTTAGATAGATAATTTGGTATTTAATAGAATGAAAATTCTCTGTAATATTAGTACGCGATCATTGCTCTCTGTGTCTCACTTATTTAATTAAATATTCAGTATTTTATAAATTACTTACTACACGTGGAAGAGATTGTTTTCTGTAATGAATATTACATTTTAATTCTACTAAATTAATTAATGGGCTTATCTCTTATATCAATGTAATGAAATCATACCTAAATACAGATTAACAAAATACTATTTCTTATAAGTCTGTTTATAGTCTGACACCAGCAACCTTAGTTGCTGTTTTGAGGTATTGTTTATTATTGAATTTTTTTTTTTAATTCTTGAATGGATATTCTACATTCCATCCCAGTAAAGAATTGGTTATACACTCTTTTCTGTATGTTTTCGGTTGTTCTATAAAAGGCATGTCCAGAAGTTGTCTGAGACTCTGTATTCGCGGATTCGTTTTCAGGCAGAGGTTATTAGCATCTCTCCCAATCTCCTACGAGGAGGGCTGTGGTTTTCCCTAAAATATTATTATGACTGGCAACCCAGATGGTAAGAGAAAATTGAAGAGAGACACACCTCACACCCGGATCTCAGTGGAACCTTCCTCGTGGAAGGAGAAAAGTAGAAAGACCCAGACTGTGGTGAGAGGACAAAGTGAGAAAGGATGCGGCGCAGCTTCTCCAGGTGGCCAATTGCAAGTAGACTGCTGAAGACAGGGGAGGTTTGAGGCGAATCTACTTGCAGGAGACCAAGACTCGATATGAGCTGCAGCGTCATCGGGTCGAGATAAAAGGCATGTGTCTAAGAAAATAAAGATATTTTACATCTCACATTCAGCGATGAGCCAACTGGTATGTTTTATTTTTCATTGACACGGATTAGACAATCTGCATGTGTATTACATGAATTTAGCCCGCTGGCTACCCGACTTGTGCGATATGCCATGATGGTATGAATGAATGAATATAATATAATAATTTATTATGTCATACGTTTCTTTTCGCTTTTATATTTTCCTTATTACTTTTGCCGTCATAAAGTAGTGTGGAATAAGATGTTTTTATATTAATAATAACAATGGAACTAGGTTTGTAATAAACTCAAACAATAGATTGTGAGTTTATACCTATCTCGGCACTGTATTCTACACACTTTTACAGTAAAAGCTCGTGTCGTTTGTGTGAAGTATGTCAGAGATGAATGGACTGAATAATATTATTACTGTGAAGCTTTAGAAATTTACTAAAGACACGTCACGAAACACGGATAAAGAATTCAATCTGAGATTATAACTATCCTGTTATCCGGTTATCCGTTTCTATAACAATGACATCAGCAGGGCTACTCTTGACACAATCTAAATACGATCTTAATCTAGTCTTGATCCGTACAACGCACGAAGGGACTATGGTCAAAAATACCGCGCTACCGCTACCACGAGATTGGTTTGCACGTATTTTTCACTAATAGTCACTTCGCGCGTCATATGATTAAGATTAAGATCGTAACTATTTAGATTTTTTTTGTATATTTTATTTTATTTTATTTTTATTTTATTTATTTCAAACATAGACGACTAATGCCTTTTACATAAAATCATAGTATAGAATCTTACATACAGTTCATACAATATACAAAGCAAAAAAAAAAACAATTAATAACAAATTAATGACAATATATATCTACCTAATAAATGTATCTACTTCTACTTATTTATTTTGTCAAGAGTAAACCTACAGAGCGCAGGGAATGTCGTGAGAAGAGGTGACGCGATTGGCATATTGGCTCTGAATGGAGGAGGATGGTTTCTGCCCTGTGCTCCCGAGAGGAGGGTTGAGGGCGATGATGATGATAATGATCCGTTATCCGATGAACAGATCTTCATTTCAGCGATGGACATCCCAAATATCCTTAATGATTTATTATTATTGGTACGAATATGATTACATACATGTTTGTTCAATCCATTATTGGTACGAAGATGATAACATACATGTTTGTTCAATCCATTATTGGTACGAAGATGATAACATACATGTTTGTTCAATCCATTATTGGTACGAAGATGATAACATACATGTTTGTTCAATCCATTATTGGTACGAAGATGATAACATACATGTTTGCTCAATCCATTATTGGTTCGAAGATGATAACATACATGTTTGTTCAATCCATTATTGGTACGAATATGATAACATACAAGTTTGTTCAATACATTATTGGTACGAAGATGATAACATACATGTTTGTTCAATCCATTATTGGTACGAAGATGATAACATACATGTTTGTTCAATCCATTATTGGTACGAAGATGATAACATACATGTTTGTTCAATCCATTATTGGTACGAAGATGATAACATACATGTTTGCTCAATCCATTATTGGTTCGAAGATGATAACATACATGTTTGTTCAATCCATTATTGGTACGAAGATGATAACATACATGTTTGTTCAATCCATTATTGGTACGAAGATGATAACATACATGTTTGCTAGTTACTACTGTCATGTTTTTGTATTCATTGTCACTTATGTGTTAATTGTGTTTGTTTCAAGTTTGTTTTTGTAAGTTATTGTACTTTAAAGGCTATTCAGCCGTATATTATGTTAATAAATAAATAAATAAATAATCGATTATTGGTACGAAGATGATAACATACATGTTTGCTCAATCCATTATTGGTTCGAAGATGATAACATACATGTTTGTTCAATCCATTATTGGTACGAAGATGATAACATACATGTTTGTTCAATACATTATTGGTACGAAGATGATAACATACATGTTTTTTCAATCCATTATTGGTACGAAGATGATAAAATACATGTTTGTTCAATCCATTAAGTCCACTGACTTTTACAATTGTTATTAGGTACTCCACTTACAAATAAAAGAACGAGCTAACTGGATTGGCCACAACATCAGGCACACGGACTGTTTATCACCATCGCGAAAGGCAAGACTGAAGCCAGAAATGGTAGAGGCTGACTAAGAGACATCTATATGGACCAACTGAAGAACGACATGAACTGTGGCACATACGTAGAACTTAAAAGGTTAGCTGGAAATAGGGAGGAATGGAGAAGAAATCCAAACTCGTTGCAGACCAATCTGATGGATTGTAACTCACAATATATAAAATGACTAATTAAACCAAACCGAATACATCAGATTTTGGACAATTAAACTAAGCTGAGTAAATCAGATTCCGGAAAATTAAACTAAGCCGACTAAATCCGATACCATAATAATTATTCCAAACCGAAAAAACTGAATACCGAATGATAATACTAAGCTAAATAAATCAGATTCCGGAAATTTTAACTAAGCCGACTAAATCCGATACCATAATAATTGTACCAAACCGAAAAAATCGAATACCGAATGATAATACCAAGCAAAATAAATCAGATTCCGAAAAATTTAACTAAGCCGAATAAATCCGATTCCATCACAATTATACCGAACAGAAAAAATCGAATCCTGGATGATAATACTAAGCTTAATAAATCAGATTCCGGAAAATTTAACTAAGCCGAATAAATCCGATTCCATCACAATTATACCGAACAGAAAAATCGAATCCTGGATGATAATACTAAGCCGAATAAATCGGATACCTGATAGGTGTCGGATAATAGTTTCATCTTTAGTGACTGCCTCGATATAAGATTTTTGTAGGTTGAAATAAATCACAATTTAACGATACGCCAGGCCTATAATAAAACACAAATCAATCTACAGTGGGCGAGTTTATCGTTACACAGGGATTTCTTACAACTTACTTATATTCAGATTCAGGCTAACAAACTACCTATACGTAATAAAAGTCAGGGAGTGGGTGATATACATTTTTATAACATATAGTTGATCAGCTGGCTACCCCACATATGGAATATGCAACAGATAGTGGGTGGCCTAAATTTTTATCACATATAGTTGATCAGCTTGCTATCCCACTTATGACATGTGCCTCGAAATTGAGCAGAGCAATTTACTATAAAAATTGAAGTAGCTATGGCTTCAGTCAGCTACAAGAGTGCCATCTACCCAAAAACTCTATATTCTGATTTGTGTAAAAATGCATGCAATCACCCAGAGCTGAATCTCAGCTCAATTTTGTGAAATAACACACGAAAACTTCGTTGTAAAAGCTTCTTTCCCATCATGGGAATACGGAAGCACAATAATTGATGTAACTTAAAATGGCGTTA
Organism: Athripsodes cinereus; assembly: GCA_947579605.1. Classification (NCBI taxonomy): domain Eukaryota; kingdom Metazoa; phylum Arthropoda; class Insecta; order Trichoptera; family Leptoceridae; genus Athripsodes; species Athripsodes cinereus. The sequence continues at coordinate 2,623,724 of OX388324.1, read as the reverse complement.
ACTTTTTTATAAACTTTTTAATTTGAATAATAAAAATGATGTCCAGCAACGAAGACAGACGCTTTCATCTCATTATGAAGACTGCTCTCGTAATTGGAAGAAATGAATTAAATGGGAAATGCTTGGAAATAAAATAATATTATAAAACAGAGTACATAGTCATACAGCTTCTAACAACTTCTTTCTTAGGAAATCATTTTTTAATATCATTATTTGAACGACGTTGTTAATTACTTTCAAACCTCTCTCTCTTTCTACAGTTTATGCCATCACGGTATTTCCCATATATGAGGTAATTATCTAATGGACTTACTCCACGTAAAGAACATATAGGTCATCCTGTCTGTACCACAAGAAATAAGAAACTTCCAGAAAACGAATAAAAAAATATTTGATCTAGGTAAATATTCTACCACCTAAACACCGACCTAGTGAATACTTTCAGAAAAGATGTCAAACCTCACAAATGCTGAATTGAAGATGCTAAATGAAAGCCATGTTTATGAGGATTTCCACGTCCATAATTATGACCTTATGCTTACGGTGGAGTATGGTAGAGGCTTTGTTGGAGAAACTCCATTTAGAACATATTATCTCAGAGAGTGGGTTAAATTCTAAAATTTTCTACACTTTATCATTAATTAATGTTATCAATCAAAAAAAAAGTATGTTCTATTTGAAATCTCTCCACCATGTGGAGGGTTGTTATCCACTCTTCTCACTAAATTTTTGAGTGTTCTGGAAAAGGTAGGTACATGTTAAACCTGATAATTTATTAATATCTTCAATTCAACGATGAGGCAAGGCACCCATTCTGTACGTCTTATTTTTTATTGACTGAGAGAAAACATTTTTATCGTTTTTCATATGCAGTTAATCGGGTGGCTAGCCCACTTGTGGAGTATGCTGTGATGGGGTAGTGGTGGTGTTATAAATGTGTCTCAATATTGATGTTCAACGAATTCCTATTTTTTTAGATTTGGATCCTGAAAAAAAACCGAAACGAGTGTAGGACCTATTATTTTCTGAAGACTACGTATTTTTCAATACCCGTTCCTCATGCATGCTCTTCTGTCTATTTCTGGTGTATAAATATATGGTCTGCTTTATCTAGAATATAAATATACCTACTGAAACGTCTGGCACGCATGATAGGTGGTGCCTAACTGATGAGGATTAAAATGACTTCTGGGGATCGGCATGCCATAGCCCCATCTCGCCCGCCCCTCTGTATCGTGAACTTCTGAAAACTCCAAAGTTAGCTACAAAGAAAGGCCTCTAGTGCCCAGTTGAACCTCTGATGAGCACGTCTTCGAGAAGAATCCTCTCTGCCATAATATACAAATTGTCTTCTTACAATCTTTCTACACAACCAAACTACCGAAACTTATTTACATATATCTTGGTTATAACACTTTTTACTTTCACTCCACATTCTTCTCATAAAATACTCTATATATAAAATAATAAACTTGTATTTTCATAGGATGAAACTCCATGAAAATTTGACCTCCTTAATACCTCCCTTGAGGCAATCCGGAAGCTTATTATTTTAATTGATACAATAAAATGTACTTATAATATTTTTTTTCAATTTTTATAATAATCTCTCGCAGTGGCGGGACGTCGCTTTTTATATCAGACATTCTTTCTAAAGAAATATTTTAGTCATTTTCATCTCGTATTTTTCTATATAATTTACTTGTTTTATTTAACTTTCATGAAAAATATATTTTTCAAACACTCCAAAATAAACATAATCGTTTACTTGTTCCAAACATTCAATTTCAACTATTGTATCATACAACGTTCCTTTTCTTTAATCACAAACACTTTCGTCTTCGTAAAATTCATTTTCATCCCATTCAAACTTCTTCTATCATAGATACACGAAACAACCTTTTGTTAACAACTTTCACTCTCAGTCATTAACACCAAATCATCTGCATATATCAAAGCATTCAACAGTATGCGAAGAGAATCGACTTGTACGATATTTAATGAACTCCCTTTTCCTGATGGGTGGCATACCTCATTGCTGAGTTGAAGATGATTTATTTATTTATTTTTATTTATTTTATTCTTCTTGCACATCATCATTCATATTACAAATAAAATAGGGCAATATACACAGGAAAAAATGTGATGATGTGCAGTGGCGAGATTATCACTATATAGTGATTTCTTCCATCTAACCACGTCACATTAACACTAAACAGAAATAGAAATAATAATAACAAAAACACAAACATTATAAAAAAATAGCCACACAAATTAATTTGAAAAAAAAAATGAAAAAAACTACAATTCACACACCTAACACTCCAAAGGGATCGGGAAGGGGTTAGGGGACGGATGCTGAATTAGAAGACAATAAATACTTCTTGACGGCGTATTTAAACCCATTAAAAGATTGAGATATTCTATGAGAAGAAGGGAGATTATTCCAGCAACGAGCACCACATACTGAGAATGATTGAGAAAAGAAATTGGTGTTATGTGTAGGAATTGCCAGAAGACGCTCGTTGTTGGAACGCAGTGGTAGACCATGGTTCGCTAGATACTCGAATTTTTCTTTCAAATAGTAAGGAAAAGACGTTGAATAGAGTGTTTTATGAACAAGAGATAAAATATGAAGTTCACGTCTTTGACACACTGTTAGCCATTTCAGAGTATGCCGATACTGGGAGATATGGTCGGACCTTTTGAGATTAAAAATAAAACGGATACCAAAGTTTTGAAGTCTCTCAAGTTTATTTGCTAGGTCTACATTAAGATCGAGGTATACCGCATCGGCATAATCTATGAGAGGCAGCAGCAAAGATTGTACGAGTAAAGTTTTGATTTTGGTTGGCAGAAACATTTGATATCTTTTAAGAGAATGTAGAGAGTGGAAAAATTTTCGTCGGATTGAATTCACGTGCTGCTGCCAGGTTAATTTTTGGTCCATCACTATACCAAGGTTCTTCACTGTTGTTGAGTAAGATATTATATCTGAACCCATAGTTGTATTGGGCACCGATATGGACTTAAGTTTTGAAATAAGATAATTGCTGCCAAGAAATATTGACTGTGATTTAGTAGGATTTAAAAGAAGTCCATGATTCGCCGCCCAATCTGAAATTTTTTGCAGACAATGTGACATATTTTCAACAGCGGTAGAAGTGTTTTCTATGTTAAAATGGGTGTAAATCTGGAGGTCGTCTGCATATAAGTGATATTGTATATTATTAAAAAGTCGTGAAACAGGGCTTATAAAAATTGAGAAGAGGAGAGATGAAAGTATTCCACCCTGTGGCACACCAGATTTCAGTTCCGCCCACTCAGAGACAGCACCGTTGTTAAGTTTGACACACTGGGAGCGTCCCGTAAGGTATGACTCAAACCATAGGGCACATGTGTGAGAGATATTTAAGCTTTCCAGTGTCGCTACCAGTAAATCAAAATCTACTGTGTTAAATGCTGTACTGAAATCTAACAAAGTCAATAACGTCAGCTGCCGACTGTCCATTGAAAATCTGATGTCGTCCGTAATTTTTATCAAAGCAGTTGTGGTACTATGACCCTCACGAAAGCCTGACTGGAAATTGTTATGGAGATTGATGATAAATTTATTATCGTGATGTTTTACTTCAACGTGATTTTTACAGGTTACTCTAAAACTTACAGAAAAGAGGGGGAGACCTATTCTATAACGGGGACTCCACAGAAATAAAAACAAACATTTATAATTAATAAATAATAATATTAAATACTTGACGGTTCTTCTGATTTTACCTATTCATTAAGAAGTAAAATTCAACATTTTTTTTTAATCACGCGTGCAGTTGTCAAGCATGTGGTATTTTTTCCTATACAAAAAGCGCATGCATGTGTATCATGATGGGAAAGGGGGTTGAAATGAAAGCTACCATTTTGTCTACTGTATAATATTATTCCAGAATGACATTTTAACCACATAATTTATAGTATTGCATTGTCATTGATAATGAACAGTTAGTGTTCAAAAACGTGCTGACATTTGAATGAAATAAAGTGGAAGTAAAACAAAGTTTTGTAATATTTTATTTTATAATTTTACATACTTTATGTATATCAAACAAATTTTACCATCATACCTACACATATTATGCACTTGCTAAAGCTTATTTTGATAGTTTACAGTTATAGAAAGAACTTCATGGTATGTAGACATGCGAGTTTTTTTTTGCATCTATGGTAGGCATGCCACTGGTCTGTACTATTATGTAAGTCGCTTTCATCTCATTACTTTTGTAAATGAAAAAATATATAAATGGATCTGTGCTTTACACTGACAGCAGCTTTTGTGTATATTAAGCTTCTCCGATGTGATCAAAGCTTTACTGTATTTCAGTAACAAGGTACCTACCTATCTTTTATAATTATTTTACTAGACTTTAAACTCTCTCGATATTGTCCCGTCCATGAGACGTAACGAAGGCATTCATTCAAATATTTCTTCGGAGAATGCTCCGAATCATAACTGAATGGTTGAAGATTGATGATTGATTGACGTTCGCATCCCACTATCTGGACGCAGCCATTAACGCGTGTCAAACTAAAACTAAACAAGTACTAGAACTGTTTATAATTAAATGACTTATTAGTTAGGGAAGGGTGGAGGCGTTATAGTGGGAAAGAAAATAAATAGTTTTAGAACGTGTTAAGTTTTAGTTTGACACTCGTCAATGACGCATCTTAGCGTTGAAACCTGTAGTGTTTTACAAAAATTTAAGTGGTGTAGTACATAGTAGTTTTTAGTGGTACGTATCAATTTATAATAATAATAACAATAAGGCATTTTTTTAATGCGCCATTTTACGGAAAAACTACTGCAAGGGCCCGTTCAAGAATCACAGCATCCCTTTAACAATAGGGTCTTTAACCCTGCCTTGAACACCTCCACCCTCTACAGAGTTTGCAAATCAATTTATGAAATTATTGAACAAAATATACACAAATAAACATGCTAGATTATTTCTTTTGTGATTATTTAAATTCTATTTCATAATACACAATTTTATTGTCCGTCTGTCTGTTATGTACTCTAATTATTATTTCGTTGTTTGTATTACAGTAGTAGTAGTAGTAGAAATAGAAATAATTACAATCTCGCAAATTCATTATCATTATTATTTTAATTTTGTCATTATCATTTGACATTCTTAATTAATTTATATTCAAATAAATTCATTCAATTGATGTATGTAATGATAATAATTGAGTAGTGGAGAAGTTATTGCGTATTTTATTATAAAAATAGCTAAGATTTACAACTTTTAAAACTAATATATGAACGACTGCGCCATTTGCCGTTTTCTGAACTTTCAAATTTAATTTCATAGAAATGAAAGGTATGCCTCTACTGTTGTTCCCTCTCTCTGTGTCTCAAGTGGAGTAGGCAGAGAGAATGGAACAACATATATACCTATCCTTACATACTTTTTTCCCTTCTTCTACATTTATACTACTTCTTAAACACGCACGTCGATTTCTCTTACTCATCACACGGTTGTCTTTGAGAATTTGATGCACATAATTAAGCTACATGGTTTTTGAACGCCCGCGCTCTCTCATTCTTTTCTTTCAGATAAGTATATCCTCTTATGGGTTAGTTGGAAGATATCGCGCTTCTGCGATAAACTCGCCCATTGCACAAATTTATTTGTCTGGTTCTACAATATTTATATTTTAATAATGTTTGTTTTTTTGTGCAATAAAGATTTTTATTATAATTATTATTATTATTATCCTCTTCGGCATTGTTTTATCATCCACTCATTATCTCCTCAATTTTATATTCTCGGCGTATTTTTGACGTAAGTTTTACGCGGAGGCGGATTTGGCCGGCCGGCCATTCAGGCTGTTCATGTGGCTCACCCATGAGGTCATTTTTTTATTTGCAAATGCGGATATTATTTGCAAATGAGATATCCAAGTGAAGGAGGGCCTATCTACTTGATATATACCTAATTAGGAGTCTACGATTCCTGAGATATCCGCATGAGAGGTGGGTTTCTCTTAATGACATACAATTTAACTTTTGATTGACATTCTATAAACGACACTCCAATTTTTTTATTTTTCTTTCAGTATAGAATCAATTGATTTGACTTATTTTTAATTTGATTCCTTTGTTCATTTTTTTCTTCAATTTATTGTTGTTCTCGTCTTGCTCCAACTGTGTTGTGAAAAAAAGAATTGTGTGTAAAGATAGATCTATTTGGCGTTCCGTTCTCTCTGCCTACCCTACATGGGACACGGTGTGAGTGTATAGTTAAGTATAGTTTTTTGTGTAATGTTTAATATGTAAAAGACTCCCGCCTTTGATGTGTTAATAAATGAATGAATGAATTAAACGAATTAATTATTATTGACAATGCCTGGACCATTGCCATAGATTTGGTGAAAGTCAGAATTTAGCTGCTATAAATAGAATTTCTCAGTACCTAGCTTTATTTTGCGTCTAATTAAATTAAAGAGAAAATACGTTTACAGGTAAATCTTCTCAAAGTTCTAATAATGGGTATTTAGTAAGTAGGTACTTTAAATTTAAGCATTTGAAAATCCTTTGTTGAAAATCCAAATTAAAACCATTCGTTAAAATTTTCAAAAATATTTATCAACTTTTAATACAAATTACCTGAGTTTGTAGTCTAGAGTCTCGTCGCAGTGTCTAGAACCTGCATTAGGGTGATTCCGTGCTCGGATACCACTGCCGATATCAAATCTCAGAAGACATATTTCTTAATGTGGTAATATCGGGTAAGTGCTAAATCATCTATTCAATTCAATTTTAAATCCCCTCAGTTCTCTCCTTGTAGGGTAGACAAATAAGATAAAAAAAAAATTGATTCGATACCTATATCTTTACACGTTTCATTCCCATGATTTACATGCTAAGATCGAATTAATTTTGAAAAATTTATTTTGAATTGGTAAAAATGTATATATTTATCATAATACGATCGCCTTCCTGAATTACAAAGAGAAACAGTATAGGGGAAACAGAAACAGAATGCGTATAAATAAGCTGTGATGGTTTGGATATGTGGAGCGAATGGATGATGAGAAAATGACCACAAAGTATATTAATCTAAAAGGGTGGTTACAAGAAAGCACGGAAGTTCGAGAACTACATGGCTCAAGCACATGGAACTTTTTCTTCTTCTTTATTTTTACTAGATCCCAGGCTCAGTGGAAGCCCAGTTGTCCTTTCATCGTTTTAGAGCCTTCCTGATCGACGCCATCTCTCAAACAGTCTATGAAGGACAATATTTGGTTCAGTCACTGTGTCGGTGGTTAGATAGTAGAAGTCCATAGTGAAATTAAAAAAAAAAACAAATTTAAGGTTTTTTTTCTACTAATTATATGTTTATTATTAAGAGAAACTTTATTCGTCTTAAAAAAATGAAAATGTTGTCAATGTTCTTGTACGACGAAAGACTTGTCTATAAATAAAAAAAAACAATATAATAAAAAAATGTGTTTTTTTTATTTCAATGACAATATTTAGGAGTCCACGTGGCTCAAATTCTCTAAAAAAAATTATTATACCATCACGGCACATCCCACAAGTGGGGTAGCCAGCAGATCAGCTGCATGTAAGAAACATGCAAACTGTCCTCTCCGTGCCAATATAAAATCAAGACATTCAGGATGGGTGGCAAACCTCATCGCTGAATTTAAGATGTAAAATGTCTCAATTTTTCGAACACCTGCCTTTTACAGGACACTCGAAAACTTACGCAGAAGAGTGGGAGACCAATTCTTTACCGGGTGCTCCACGAGATACCTCACGGGATACCTCACGGGATGCTCAAAAATGCCTGCGTGAGAAATTTCATGAATGTGAATGAAGCGAAAGAAGTAGGTACATTTATAGGAACAAGTTGAAATGGCGTTTCATTTTCTTTGTCTACCACACTTGGGATGTGATTTCCGTTCTATATTTATTGTGATAGTACCTCCCGAGAGTATAGTGTAGTCTAGTACAATATGGTAGGAAAAAGGGGAAAATAGGGGGAAATGACAAAATGTCTTGTCGTGATATGAGTTTTTCATAAATCATAATAAATTATTCTATTATTTTATCATTTATAAAATAATATCATAATACAATAAAAACATTTAATAGAAAAAGCGTTTTGTATTTCTTTTTGTTTTTGCCAAGTCATGCACTAGGTTAAAATGAAATAAAAATATTAGGTATTAAAACCTCCACTACAATGATTCACTTTAGAGTAACCACACATCATTTGAAAATGTACACGTTTTTGTGTTTGTTTTTTTTTCTAAATCTAAATATCATTAATCATCGTCTCAAATCAAATTTGACTATTGAAGCCATCACTTGCTGCGCCACACTATCATAGAAAGCTACTAAGAGCGGCAACATCGCAGGAGTCGAGCTTATAAAGTAATAGAACAAAATGTGGAGGACTGGGTCTAATGGACCCATTAGCGATTTCTCAAGTGTGAAAAATTCAAGATATCAAATAATGTCTATCACAGAAAAAAATGCATTTACTAGACAAGCATTACCAGTTTTTATATACAAAAAAAGTTATTGTGTATAAAACAATTCATTAAAACAAAATAAACTATAAAATAAAACCACAGTAGGTACCTACATCATTGCAATAACGAGAAACAAAAGACGAGCGGTGAAGACGACAAAAGAGATATGAAAAAGTTATAATAATAATAATTGAAAACAATTGACATGGTGACGTTATACAAACAGAAACAATAACTTAGAAGCAGGTACATTGCATATAATATTGTGGCTTGGTTGCACAAAGAACCACTTTGTGGAAGCAAGTCACATACGTTGTACTTTAGTTTCAATGTTTTCTTCTTTAGAAGCAATAATATATCTAAGTGCAAACGCTTCAGTCACAAAGAATTTGAACTTTTGTAAGAACTGTTTAATATTTTCTACAAAATCTTGAAAATTTAAGTGTTATTCTTTTCTGGCAATCGTGATTTATCGCAATTGTCGTAGTTAAAATATCATGACAGAAATAAATTAGAGAATTTCCGTAATCAGTTTCCATAGTTGCAAGTTTACTTTAAATAATCCCGCCAATTTATAATGAACCGTATTTTGACTCTTGTTTAATCGCTTGGTTGACCATCTGCAACCAACTTCACTCTCTCCGGCCTCGCGAGCTCGCTGGCGTGTTGCACGTCAGCGAGCTCCAAAAAATAATAAAACTTTTGTGTTAATAAAGTGTTCAAAGATAATTGAAACCCGTTGCAATCTAAATAATAAGCAGTGACAAAATAAACTTGTAAATTGATTAATTTAAGTAGAGCCTGTTGTGTAGTTAATAAGTTAATTGTGAAAATGTAAATAATTTGTGTGTGTGTGTCTGAGCCAGACATTGTAAAACTAAACTATCAATAAATGTTCCTCGTTTAACTTAACTTTTTGTTTTTAATTTGTGAAACCAATCTATGCAACTCTACGATTATCCCTGAATTGAGACTCAAGCTCTGCAGACTGATTTAGCTGGACAATGTATGGAAAAGTGGACTAGAGTCGAAGAAAGAATTGGAGGGAAATATAGAGGGATAAAAGTGTTAAATATAAATACAAGGGAAATAGCAGTACACAATTTACTGTATTTTTCACACATGCGTAGGCGAACATTATTAAAATATTACTCAACGGACACCTCATCTGCACAACCAACAGATTGTTCAAACTCTCTTTAGTAGGAAACAAGAAAGGTGTTCCGATGCTTACGAATCGGCTTAGGTTATTCACGTTACTAATCATACCAATTCCTATTCCAAACCATTATGTTAAATAAAAACAAATTGACTGATTAATTAAAAATATGAAAGCTATTTTATAAGAACACATTTATCATTCTTTATATAAATAAAATTGCTTAATTTTTTCAGAAAATTCCTTTCACGTTTGCTTGAAACTTAATTGACATTTTCAATTTAACAATTATGTTGTTAGTCTTCCCTGTGAAAAAACAATTTTATTATTTCCTACATAAAATTAAAAGAATGTTTGTAATGAGGTATACCCAACTATGATAATAATTATGATAGTCACCCTACGTAAATCTATAGCCGTCTAAACGTCCGCACCGGTTGTACGATGGGCATGTAGGGTGACCCTACGTTATGTTACGTTACGGCGTAGTATAATATAATAATAATAATATAAAATTAGTATTATTATTATTATTTGCGGTACAAATGGATTCCAGATTACATATTGCATTAGGCCGAGGACAGACACACGTGTACCAGCAACAACAACGACGACTGGGAACCAACATTGGGTATTATAATATAATATTGTTATATAGGTACCATAGTCAGCAGCAGTTATATTATAGGTATACCTATAAGGGAAGCAGCAACAAATGTGGAAGCACAATATAAATAATTATTTAAGTTTGTTTGTAAGTTTTTAAGTTTAGTAGATTAGGTAGTTTTACGTGGTGCACCCAGCAAAGAATTGGTCCCGCACTCTGTTGCGGAAGTTTTCGAGTGTGGGTATTGTAAAAAAAAACAGGTCTTCGGAAAAAATAGCCATTTTACATTTAAAATTAAACGATGAGGTTTGCCACCCATTCTGAATGTCACTATTTTTGTTGACACAGAGAGGAGTGCTTGCATTTTTATTTCATGCAGCTGGCCTGCTGACTACTCCACTTGTGGTACGCTGTGATGGTATGGTTATAAAGTCCCAGAGAGAGAGGAGTTTAAACTGTGCCCCACGGTCCACAAATTCTTGAGCGGCATAGCATCTCTATGCTTCGTTGAACTCTGTCCCGTCGACGAAACTCTTAGGCAACCACTGCGCTCAGTTTTTACCGCTGTCAACAAACTTGTAGAACCCAACATGGCAAACACAACAAATTCGCAGAGAGGAGCTTTAGCGTGGCGAGGCGAACTGCATGGAACTGATTACCAACCTACTGGCACATTCAGGAGCAAGATGAAAACATTGCTGTTGCAAGCTGAAAAGCTGAAAAGAGAAGTCACAGCGCCCTTGAGATGCAAGCTGAAAAGAGAATTCAGAGAAAAAATAAGGACTTTATCGATGTAAAACCAACCACTGCAACATTCAGGAGTGAGCTGAAAACACTGCTTTTCAAGAAAAGTCACGACGCCCTTGAGATGGTCACGGATCATTAAACGGCGCCAAAATTGCAAATTTTCCATATTATTCTATTCTTCTCAAGGCCATCCACTCGTTTGCGAGTGATTTCCATATCATGACTACTAAGTATTACCTAACCGAGCCATTGAGGTATAATCACTAGTTTCACATATTATGTAGGTATATTATATGTATAGGTATATGTCTACAAATGCACAAAGGTATATTTATATACACCTAGGTATACATCATAATATATATGATTTTAGCATTACATCTATTTTAGGTATATTTGACTTACGTATAAATATACCTACATATCTTACTTGTAGCATAGGGAAGGAAATTATAAGATTATTATTATATCAGTCTTGTTTTTATATGGATTTGTTTATGATGCGAATTAATATTACATTAATTTTGTTTTTTTTTTCTTTATGTAAGTACCTATATATTATTTTCAATATTTTTTTTATTATATTTGAACAGCTTAAAATACACAAAATATAAAATAGTGCATTTTCCTATTTAAGTTGATTTTTTTTTAATTCTCTATTTGCAATCCACACATAAATATTTGAGTCGGTTCGTATGTGCGTATGTCCTCAATGGACTCTGAAATAAGGAAAGACAGAAGTAAAATAATAATACACTCTTTACGAGGTCTCATCTCCTGGGCAGGTTTAAGGCTAAAAACATTTTAAATATCTTATGTATTGATAAAGATATTACAATTTTAATGAGATTCCCATACATTCGCTTGACAAAATTGCCAAGCGAATGTATGAAAATCCAATATTTATAGTCAAACATTTTTCATTGTATTGAATTAATTTCAAAATGGATGTAACAATAAATAAAACAATACTGAAACTAAATAATTAGGGACTGTTTACATAATGAAACATTGTGATTGCTAATGACAAAAAATCCTGTTGACATTTTGAGCTATTTTCATAATGGAGGATATTATGAGACCATAGAAATCCATACTGTAGAATAAGAATAGTAATATGTAAAAAATCCATAAACAATGTTAATTGATTTTTTGTATAAATAAATACAAAAGTACCTCGGTACTTAATATTTTTCTTTACTATTCATGGCAAATCACTTGAAGATTTATGTAGGTACTACAAACTAAAAATACCAATTTTAACCCATGTATTTGCACGGTTTCTGTTTATTTAAACCCGAGCAATGCCGGGTTACAAAAGCTTGTATTTTAATAAGCCCAGAAATTTATTTAGGTTTATTTAACTGCGTTTGCAAAAATTATAAATAAATCAATTTGAAAGTTATCCTCAATGTTTTTTCTATGTCCCTTCTATCCTATTTACATCCCTACGTTTACCAGCTGTTGCAAGATATTTGGATACATATGTACATACAAACATTATGTAATATGTAAATAATACCTTTATATATATAAATATATCTGTAACATATGTATCCAGTATCTCGTAGAGTACCCGGCCAAGAAGAGGGATCCCACTCTTTTCTGTAAGCTAGGTAAAAAGCAGCAGCAAAATGTTAGATCCATTCTGCGCCATGAGCAGCGTCCACACATCTGGATGAAAACGTCAATCATCAATTTTCAATCATTAGGTGACAATTTGAAACATTCTCCTAATAAATATTCGTTACCCGTTCCGAAGAGGGTAGGTACCGAAGGCATTCATTCGAATATTTCTTCGGAAAATGCTCTTATTCGTCACTGAATGATTGAAAATTGATGATTGACGTTTTCATTCAACTGTGTGGGCGCTGTGTTGGAGCAATTTACATGGTACACGGAAGAGTCTATATTATTTATAATTATTCCGAACTAAATACTTTCTTAGAACATCAGAAATGAATAAGAAAAACTGAGGTTAGAAACATAATATGTTTCCGGTTTATGTACCTATGTAAGATGGAGTAGAATGTAAGAAGGAGACGAATCTGGAGAGACCATGTAGATTGGATGTCTGAAAACAGAATCGCACATAATTATACCTGCAAAGGAAACACCAGTAGGTTCATGGCCCCTAGGAAGACCGCCAAATAGACATCTGGTCTTCAGCATCACAAGAGACAACAACTTCCGAACTAACAGATCGATGATCTACAACACGAAAATGAAGAAGAATTACCATTAATCGATAAATTAGTAACAAAAAATGGTCTGAAAAAGTATCAAAAAAATAAAATCGTGTTTAAAATATTAATATTCATCTTTTCCGCGTGCGAAAAAAATAAATGATTTGTTTCGTAGCTTAATTATTTACACAATCCTTCCGCTACCAGGGAGTGGTGTCATTTAATTGCTACAAGGCTAAAAAAGGTTGCCTACACCTACCTATAACATATATCCATACGATATTGTAATACCTAATACCAAAAATTCATTTCGTCCTTATGTTTAGTAATGCGTGGGGGTGTGTGTATGTGAGAAGGAAATGATTTCATTAAGCAGCGGTGTTATAACAGGGTAATCAACCCTTAAGTAGTGGTAATAAATCTGGGGTCCACAAATGTATGATGATATTTAATTTTTTAAAATAAATCTGAATTTAAAATAAACCTCAGGCACCTTCACAATATTAACAATTTACTTTTATCGTGAAGATAGATTAAGTGATCAGTGAGAGGAATTGAAACCGTGTCTCCAGATTGAAATTCCGAGACTCTACCATCAGCCTACCGATCACCTCGCCTAAATCTACATCTTAATCATTTTAACCTCGCCTAAATCTTCATCTTAATCATTTTCACCTCGCCTAAATCTACATCTTAATCATTTTCACCTCGCCTAAATCTTCATCTTAATCATTTTCACCTCGCCTAAATCTACATCTTAATCATTTGGGAGCCAAACTAATCTATGTCGACTTTTGGCTTAAAAATTGGCATATGAACTTAGACATCATATGTTTTTTTCTGATGACTTACTCGAAGTATCCTTATTCGAAGTCAAATATTTTTTGGATGGATAAATATACACTTTACAATAAATTAGAAATTTTTCGTAAAACATACTTTATTTACTCCTTTAAATTTGAGTAGAGTTCGTTATAATAATAATATGACTATTTATATAGCGCCGTACTGTGATAATATCACTTCAAGGGCGCTTTACATTATTGAGAATCAACATCCACGTACATTGAGGTTTTTTTATTAATCACACCCAGTTTTATTATTGTTCTACTTCTACTATCCCATCACTGTATATCCCACAAGTGGGGTACCCAGCAGACCAGCCGTATGCAATAAACATGCAAACTGTCCTCTCCGTGCCAACAAAAAATTAAGACATTCAGGATGGGTGGTAAACTTCATCACTGAATTTATAGTGTAAAATGTATTTACTTTTTCAACCCCTGCATTTTATAGGACACTTGAAAACTTACGTAAAAGAGTGAGACACCAATATTCTTGTCACGGAAATGACATATTCGTCTTCGTTTAATATGTTAATATTTAGGTACCTATACATTATTTTTACCGTGACCCTTTTAATTAATTAATTGAATACACCTGACCTTATGTAAGGTTTCGGTTAATAAAAATATCATATAATGTAATATATGTTCAACCCTCAGAATAAATCCTTTTTAAAAATAAAACGCTACAAGAGAATAATTATAATAAAAGGTAAAAAAATAATAATTCCTATAACAAATGACAAAAGAATTTATGCCCAAATATGTGGTTAGGAAAAAAAAAACATACATTACTATGTATCTATATCACAAGCTTACTTAAGTACTAACTGCTGGCCCTCTTCTCTCCACTGCTGGATATAGGCCTCTTCAAAACTCCTCCATGCTTTCCTATCTTGAGTAACACGGGTCCACTTCTTTCCCATCATTTTTGGAACATACATAAAACATAACAAATTTTGTGTTAGTTTGAAGAAATCGCAACTTTGCGATAAACTCGCCTTCTGTATATTAATTGTATTTAATTTAAATGCATTTTTTCGGTGCAAATCCAGTCTTCGGCACCCGATTGTCTCAAAAATGCAAAAATAATTAAAATATTACCAGTGCAAAATATTATCCTAGATGTCTTAACTTTTGATGGCACAGACAGGACAGCTTCTGTGAAAGAAATAAAACAAACGTTTTATTCTACTAAACGATTTATTTGCGAGAGAAACGTCTTTCGTCTTGTTAGGAGATTGTCAATCACCATCTAGATATTGACAGTGTCCTTACATTATCATTTAGGGTTGTACCCTCCCTTATCCGTGGATGTTTCAGGAATGGTAGTTCCTATGTCATCCACATAATGTCCTTACAAGACGAAAGATTTATTTCGCTATGGAATTCTACTACCTAAACACCGACACAGTGAATAGACAGCTTTTTTGTTTATTACACGCAGCTGGTCTGCTGGCTACTCCAATTGTGGAATATCCAATGATGATATTATAGTACCTTGCAGTTATAGTATTATTAGAAATATTATCAATTTTTCAGACTATTTACAAAATATTGAAAATAGCACAATAAGTTTTGTATAGGTATAGTTTTTCTCTCAAAATAAATATGTGCGGAGTACTTGATCGGCATATTTTGTTGATTTAATACGAAATGAATATATGAAATACAATATGTCCTTCAGCGACTTTGCTTTGAGTTGCCACATAAAAAAATCTTTGATATAGGTAATATATGAAAATAAACCACTGTTTAATATTCCGAAAGCGAATCTCTATAAACTAGAAAGCATTGCCCATAAACATACCATAGATACATTTAGTTATGAACTAGAGAGATACGGATTATGGTAAGAATCCGGTATCCGACTTATGCCCAATATTTCAATGTTCCCAAAGGGTGATGCATATCCTAAGATAGACGTAAATTTTGGATTAATTTTCTTTTACAACCAAAAACTTTGATGTTCCAGTTAACTCAACTCTTTTAATCCTTTTGAGCAAATATATATGCTCCAATAAAAATTAAACACAAAGTGAGCATTCGATTGTTATTTAATTTTATTTTATTTATTCTTTATGGATCAAGCAGTTCTAACAATAAATATAAACAATCAATTATAACAATGAAAAAACCAATTAAGATCCCTTTCTTACTAACTAATAAACATAAATTTGAGGTATTTTATTATATAAAAAGATACAGGAAGAATAAAAAATGCTAAAACACATATAAATCTTTCAGACAAGCTGTCAAAAATCACTTCCTTTCACTGAATTTAGCATCTGACTCCTAAAACCCTTTCCCCTATGCATGTGCATTGTGCACGCTGCAATATATGTATGTTATACTTTTTCTTATTATTATGTGTCCATGAATGCATTGTTGCCTGCATGTGTCTTTTTCATTTGTTTGCTTTATGTTATGTCTTTGTTTTTTTTTATATTTATAATATTACTGTAGATATGTACATTTATGTCTGTTTCGTTTTTTGATTTTAATAACCGGGTTAGTTGGAAGACATCGCATTTTAGCGATAAACTCGCCCTCTGTACATTGAATTGTATAAATGATATTTTTTATGTAAATTTGTATTATTGTAAACAATGTACAGTGAAGAATAAAATAAATAAATAAATAAATGTGAAAAAATGTAAAAAATGTAAAAACACATATAAAATACACACATCCACAAATCCAGCCCCCAAAATAGTGTTCACAATGTCAAAAACCCATTTTTTTTTTGAAATGATATATCTGGGTTTTTGTCATAAACCCAAATACAACCTTATACACCTTTCACAGTAAGCTAAAAGCTTGTGTCGTGAAAGGGGAGTTTGCCGGCACCTGGGATCGAACCCCGGACCTCATGTTCATAAGGCCGAGACTCTACCTCCAGGCTACCGACGAACTCTATTTTTTATTTGATTAGATTTGAAACTGTAGAAGTACGAAAAGCTAATTCCCCTAAGAAGAATAAAATAAATAAATAAATAAATGTGAAAAAATGTAAAAAATGTAAAAACACATAAAATACACACATCCATAAATCCAGCCCCCAAAATAGTGTTCACAATGTCAAAAACCCATTTTTTTTTTGAAATGATATATCTGGGTTTTTGTCATAAACCCAAATACAACCTTATACACCTTTCACAGTAAGCTAAAAGCTTGTGTCGTGAAAGGGGAGTTTGCCGGCACCTGGGATCGAACCCCGGACCTCATGTTCATAAGGCCGAGACTCTACCTCCAGGCTACCGACGAACTCTATTTTTTATTTGATTAGATTTGAAACTGTAGAAGTACGAAAAGCTAATTCCCCTCTGGAACGATTGATGAATCCAGGGCCCCCGAGACAGTCCCCATGAACTTCTGTTCACTCAATGAAAAAAATTCCATACCCCATTAAAATGATTTGTAAAGTTATATCGGACAATAACTCGAATTCACGTTTATTTATATAAATTAATATAGAGTATAACAAAATAAATGTCAACTCAATCGAATTCTATGCTCAATATTCTAAGGATATTCGAAGTATTTTGAGGTGGTCAGTTGTCTAATAGTAGAATTTTGGACTCTCAATGAAGACATCTCGGATTTCTTACTCTACGTTTTCACAATACTAGCTTATAGCGTTGTATGAGGGTGTTAGGAGTATAATTATAATAATAGTTTATTTTCTCAAAATATTTTTACAGAACAAAGTATAACATTTTTTACTATTGAAATTCACATTTATGCACTCAATACTATCTCACTGGATTTGCACCCGTATCTAGGTAATATATTAAATAAATTTTATTGTAACAACTACGAGAAAAAAATACCATAAAAAATGTTTTAAAACCAGAAACCAAAACCAAACAAAACAAGTATTAGATCTTTAAGGGATGTCCACCTTGAAATCCATTACCCAAGCCAGACGTTGGTAATTTATAAGGATATATACGATTTAGAATCTCGCAGTTATTCGGTATTCGGTCAAATAACTCTAAGTTTTATCTCTAAACTATAATACACACAATATGTACATAGACTAACACGCAAGCACGCACGCATACATCAGAGGTAAGACAGGTGATTCAATCTCATTCATCCCGTAACATAAAAAATATCAAATACCACACAAAAACATCCAGCATACATAAAATCCTCGTTTAAATATTCGAGCTTGTTCACATGTACGTATGTGATAATTTCAAATTCGAATTCAAATTTATTTACTATGGATAAATACACAATTTACAACAACAATCATTCATTTACAATTATACAGTAGGCAAAACATAATTCATTCCCTCAAATTTGAGCAGAGCTAGTGCTTTGAGGGATAGTTCTATTATTTTTTACACGTACTCTTGCTCATAACAAAGTTAAACAACAACAACAACAAAAAAACGCAAAAAATAAATAAAACAAGATAAATAAGATGATATAGATAAAAATATAGCAAAATAGTGCAAAATAGATTAAAATATAAAGGCAAGAAATGAACATAAATTAAATGCATATAGATATAATAAAGTAAAACAAAATAAATAATATATAAATAAATTAATATAAATGGAATTTAATAAATAATTAATATATAAAGAAAAGAATATAAGCAGAATATAAAATAAAATAAAGTAAAAACAAAATGAATAAATCCTATCTATAAAAAACAAAGAGACTATTATAACTATTTTTGAAGGGTAATAAACATGTTGGAGAGTTCATTGATCCCAATGCCCTTGAGCTGTACTTGCCACACGTAGTGACTGATACTGTAGTTACTACAATTAAGTACCCACTACATTAAGACGACGTACTCACAGCTTATTATTTTTGTCATTTTTTTATTTTACTATACTATACTCTACTATACCCTCACGCCGTATCCCAAGTGGGGTAGGCAGAGAGAACGGAACGCCAAGCAGATCTATCTTTACACACTTCCTTCGCTTCCTCCACATTCATACAGTTTCTCATACACGCACGTCGATTCCTCTTACTCAACACGCGGCCGTCCTTGAGAATTTGATCCACTATTGAGATATTTTATCACTATTTAAACAAAGAGGCATAATTCACTGGGTGTCGGGTGCTTGCCTGAAAAGCAAAGAATAATAAAATATACATGTCAGTCGTAATTTTTATAAATAATATGGGTTGTGAAGAGGTCGTCCGAGAACTACGTGACTCGATCCCGTGGATCAAAGGACGGCTGCGTGTTGAGAAAGAAAAATCAGCGTACGCGTATGAGAAACTGGATAAATGTAGAGGATGCGAAAAAGGTAAATAGCGATAGATTAACATGACATGCCATTTTCTCTGTCTACCCCACCTAGGACACAGGGTTAGGGTATAGTATAGTGCAGTATAGTACATAGGCAAGTACACAAAAAGAATCATAGTAGTGTAGAAAATATATTTACTGAGTCGGTGTATAGGTAGTGGAATTCCATAAAGAAATTAAAAAACAAATATATTTTTTCTACTTTATTGTTTCTTATTGAGAGAGGTGTTTTCTGTCTTCCAAGGGTATTGTCAATCTCCTTGACAATTTCTTCCTAACAATCTCCTTGACATTTTGACAAAAAATAAAAACTCAAAGAAAAAGATTATTACCTAATGAAAAAAAAATAGTAAATATTTTAAGCGTTTTCTAATTTGGTTTCATGTTGGAAGATGTGCGGGTACAAGGTCTAGTATCCAATAAAAAATCTTCAAACATTAAGTACTCTTACTATGAAACCATCATAAATATTTAAAGCATGCTGTAAAAGTGAGCTAACTTCATATACCTACCAAGTACATAACATATATAATGCCAGAATGGAGATAGTACCTAGTAGAAGTAGTTCGACTCTCATAAGGTTTTATACATTTTTTTACGACAGTTTGCCCAGTTTTTTATTGGTTTATGCTAATAAGAAATGTAATGGAATATAAATGTGGTATAGAAAAGATGTATTTCCGGTGGAAAAAAGAGATAATAATAATCTTGATAGAATATTAATTGTAATCCCATGAACTCTTAGAATAGAAAGAATAGGATAGGACTCAGCCGGGTATTAACTATTTTTTTTAATGTGTCGCCGTATGTCTATGTATGTATCGTCGGATACTCATGGTACAAGATTCATATTCTTGGTGTAGGAGTTTCTAGATTTGTGTGAATTTGCCATATATTCAAATTCATATAGTTTTTTTTTTTAATTCATGACAACAATAAATTCTCGTCTTTAGTCTTATCCATAAGTACAGTATATGGATACAAAATTATTTAAAAAATAATACGAAACAATTTGATAAAATGAAATATAATTTACCTTTATATTTTTATCATCCTGCAGTGATCTGAGGGCTTATTTGCTTCGATCCTTTCAGGATTTATGTTATATTAAGTTCGTCTTATTTTTTCTTCCAAAAAAATAAAGCTTCCGAAGTTTCTATATTCAAGAGAACACTCAATCGTTTACGAGTGATTTAACTGCAGTGTTGCCATTGAAAAAAAAAACATTTCTGCTTTCATAGATAAACATTTGTGATCAATGTATCAACGTGACTATGCTTTTACACTCCTCAAATTATAATATTGAATAAAAGTATTTCTATACTTACCTTAGAAAAAAAAAGACAAAAAATACGTTTTTATACATATGTTATGTACTGCATACAAAATAGTTTACAAGCCTATATTTGTGATTTCTAGTAGATACACTGTATTGCCATATTTTTGTATCTTATCAGTTAACAATATAAAAAAAGTATTTCAACCCACGAAATCATAATACTGCGTAGTGTTGAAGAAATTCTTTAAAAAACAAAGTGTTCAATATAAAAAGTATTTATATCCAGTTTTCATATACAATAATTGTCTCCACTTCAGAATTCTTGGCGTCCATCTGCAATATTTGTCTATTTATGTAACGAGCCCATCACCACTTCAGCTTGGATCAACCTGCATGTTCGTTTCACACAGGCATTCTAGAGATCATTTTACTTTCAGAGGATACTTTTGTTATAGACAGACAAATAGAAAAAAAATAATGACCTTATAAGCTGAAAGACGTCTCTTATTCTCAGCCCACTCCCGTCCACTCCTGGAAGAAGGCCTTTTCCATTTACTTCCACACCATTCGATCCTGCGCCATCTGCGTCCAGTTGACAACAGCTTGTCGAGTGGTGTCATCTCTCCACCGCATTGAGGGACTTCCTTAGCTCTTGGTTGCCGCTCGTTGCTTCTTGTTCGCAAGACATCTCAATCGATATTAAAAATCAGTAAGTAATGCCGAAAAAATACTTAATCAATCAAATTATAAAAAATCACTTCATAAGTGTGCATTCATATAATAAAATAATATAAAATTATATTATTAGGTATTGATTGAGTTGACTTCATAAATAATAGTAATTTGTATATGAAAAAAACACAATTGGTTTTAGTTGATTGATTGAATAAAGAAATATTGATTGAATAAAGTTTTACTAAAAGATTTTAATGAGCAGTGGCCTGGTTTCAACTCGTAAGTCATTGTCAAACTCAATGTGTTGACTTGTAAAGTCATTGTCAAACTCAATGTGTTGACTTGTAAAGTCATTGTCAAACTCAATGTGTTGACTTGTAAAGTCATTGTCAAACTTAATGTGTTGACTTGTAAAGTCATTGTCAAACTCAATCTGTTGACAATGACTTTACAAGTCGAAACCAGGTCACTGCTCATTAAAATCTTTCAGTAAAACTAAAACCAATTGTGTTTTTTTCCATATATAAACATGGAGTTTTACAAAGTGAACGTCGACTCAATAAATAAATAAATAGTCATCTGGTTTCTTTTATAAATAAACACAGTATGGCCAATTCTGAATCATAAAATAGTTTAGTTGCACTAACTAAGTCAACTAAGTGTGAGAAGATAGTCGAGTCATGATAATTAGTTCTAATTCGTATTCACAGTTTTCCGTACTAATTTAGTTCATTAGTTCATTTTCACACCTTAGTACAACTATAAATTTCGAGAATCTATGGATTTCGTATTCAGAATGAAATTTTAGTTGACAGCCGATGACTAAAATAAGTTGGATTTGGCAGAATTTTATTCGCGACTTTTAATGTGCGAATATTATTAGTTGCTGTCATTTTACCGCAGAATATTGCTATATTTTGGAAGTGTTAGTTGTTTTTTCAATTAATAGTAAAAAATTATATTTTTAGGGCAACTCTTAGCATGTATAAATTGTAAAATTACACCACCACCAACGCAAATACGAACGCCAAAATATATCGGCAAATCTGACATTTCATAATTTTCACGCGCGACAACTATTAAATTGTTGCTAGAAGTGTAAATCGGAACGTGAAAAACATTTTGTATTGCGGCATCACTGACTAATATTAGTTTGTCCCATAGATTTTACCGTTTGCACTTGGTGGTTCTCGAGTTTATAGTTGTTTATAGTTCATAACTAATGCTGAATACTACATATTAACTAATATTAATCAACTTTTTAGTTAGTTAGTTCATTAAGGTACAGAATTGGCCCTAGTAAAACTTAAAACATTACAAAAAGAATATTGTGAGGTGTTTTGGTTTCGAACTGTAAACTTTGTCACAGCGAAAACATCGCTTGTTCTTTACAATATACACGAAAATTCCTCAACATCCTTCCTGTACATCATAATATTTCATTTGTCACTCTACCGGTATATGTATATGATATATATTTTTTCTTTTTTTATAAATATACAAAGGTATGTTTATATCATTATATGTATGTACGTGGTACATTTATTATTACTTATTATAAATTTTTCCGCCGAGAAAAATATCTTTTCAAAGTGTTTTTCTCCTTTCAATCTTAAAAATCTCATAACGCTAGTACCTACGTAGTTTGTTCAATACTGAAGGTTCACTATGAAATGATAAAAGAAGGTGTGCTATTTCAAAATATCACACTTCCAAAAGCACACTTTTTTAAAGTTTATAACTAAAAAATTTTTTTTTTTTTTAAAAAGATATATCTGGGTTTTGTTATAAACCGAAATACAACCTTATACACCTTTCACAGTAAGCTAAAAGCTTGTGTCGTGAAAGGGGAGTTTGCCATTAATGTAATTAATTTTGCCATTATTTTTGCCAGTAATGCCATTTTAATGTTGTTAAAAACCTAACACATATTTTTATTCTCTTTCATTTTGAAATAATATTGAAGGAGATTCACCGACCGCCCAAAAAGCTCAAAAATCTGAGGACTTCCATTTATCCGGTTAATTTTCTACACAAACAAATTTGTCCATATGAGAGGTGGTGGACAGTTAAAACGGCATGGTTGGCCGGCCAAAATTCCCAAGTGTGAAATCTTTTGGCTACACTCCTTCGATGTCCGTCTAGTCAAGAGAAGCATACACAAAATACAATGAGACAACAAAATAGCATTTCCACATCAAAAAGGTATTGAAATAAGAACTTTGAATAAATTATTAAAATTATTACAGTTAAATTTTTCTGGAAAACTCAGAAATTATGTGAAATATCTAATTATTATGTACCTACGCTTGCTATTGTTTTATTTCATGATGAGTGTTTAATATAGGTGTGAAGAATGCTAGTTACTGAGGCTGAGTTTTTTTTTAAAGATTTTTTATGATACAAAGATGAAGGCTTGCATGTCTTTTACAAGCGGTTAATCCACAAATAATTCTATTTGTGTGATGCAAGATTCTGTTGTGGAAAAAATAGTAGAAAGAAAACTTATTCCTTTTATAAATTCATATTTTGGAGATAGGACACTTTCACACTCCCTACTGTAAGAAAACTTTCATAAAATTTTAATATGACACATTCCTTGACACCCTATGTACCCTGTTTATGTAAGAATGTAGATATAATAAAGGTAAAGCACCCTATCGATGTATTATATACCTATACATAATTATTTATCATTATATGCTTATAAGTGAAGATAAAAAGAGTAGAGGAAGACCTCCCACACGATGGTCTGACGACATTAGAAGAATTGCTTGTGACTGCGGTTGTAGAAAGCTCAGAACACAGATGCCTGGAGACATTATATGGGAGAGGCTTATGTTCAGCAATGGACAGGAATAGCTGCATAGGTAAGTACATGCTTATGATAAAGTCATCAATAGTATGTACCTGGGCGTTTAAGATATATTTTCCTTTGAATCCGGATTGTTCCTTTTGGTTCCTCTGTTGAGATGTGCAACCGTGGCTTCTGTATTTTCCTGGAATGTTCGCCTTTCACCCCTGCTTAGTCTCTTGATGGTACTATCCCTTTACGGTTTGACATCCCCATTTCAAACCACAATATTCGACACTAACAGCTACCTATGCTTAACAGATGTCGAACATAGTGGTTTGAAACGGGGATTAGTGAAATTGATGAACGTACCATGGGTAAAATGCACTTAAACCAGCCTTATCCGATTCGTAAGCATCGGAACACCTTTCCTGTTTCCTCTAAAAAAGGAGTTTGCACAATGCACAGTCAGTTAGTTGTGCAGATAAGGTGTCTGTTGAGTATTATTCTTAATTGTTTATTATTATTTTTACCAACGTTTTCGATTTCCGTAAGTTTTCGAGTGTGCTGTAAAAGGCAGTTACTCGAAAAAAATAAAGACTTTTTTACATCTTAAGAAAGGACAGCTTGCATGTTTGTCACATGCGGCTGATCTGATGGCTACCCAAGTGTGGAATATACCGTGGTGATAATATATAGTAGTAGTATATACATAAATAAATAATAACTTATCAATATTTTTAAAAAAGCTTTCTAAAAGAATTTACGTCATATTTTTCATTTGCTTTTAAAGTTTTCTCAAAGCTCAGCCGTTGGAAAACTACTAAATGAAAAAGCTCGCGATAGGATTAAAATACCGTGTACATTAATACCACAAAATTTACATGTTAGTTTATTTGAGTTTCGTATTAAAATAGTTTGACTATACGAAGTACAATAATTATGTAAAACAAGCTAATTGTAGAATTTTGTATGTACTTTATAAAAGCTTAAATAGGTATATGTAAGTAATACTTACTGCAAACAATGAAAGTTTGTTTTCTAATTAAACTTTAACGAAAGCTTAGAGAAGCAAATTAAGACATGGTTAAACACTGAGAATGTAAAAGATATACAGAAAGAATAATAATTATAATACATTTTAAACCTATAATGTGCCTACGTAGAAAAAATTAATACTTATTTATATCAAAGGTATACTGCATATGGAAAAACTAAATATTAATATTCAGATAAGTACCTAATAATTAGGTGGTTTGTTCACGAGGGGTGGAAAGTATGAAAGCGATATTGAAAGGAGAAAAGTTGCAGACAATAAGGCAAACTGTGCAACCCGACCAATAATTGCAAATAGAAACACATCTACCACAGCTAAACGGTTGGTGCACTATACTATTTAAGTGTCAACACTAATGTATGCAAGTGAGACCTAGACATGGTTAAAGAAGGATGAAAGTTCCATAAATGCAGTAGAAATGAGATCGTTGAGAAGGATGTGTGGTAAAAGTCTTAGAGATTGTGTGCGTAACAGTGATATACCTAGGAGTGAAATGTGGAATGAAAGTTGGTGTAATAACAAGGATGAATGTAAATAAGCTACGATGGTTTGGGCTCGTGGAAAGAATGAATAAGGACAGAATGACCAAGAAGATATATTTGTCTGAGAGGCATGGTGCTTGGAGACGTGGACGTCCTTGGATCAAATGGCAAGATCATTTAAATCAAATCCTACGATAAGTTTTTATTCTCAGACTATACATAACTAGTAAACTAGGGATAAATATACCTACATTTATTTTGTAAGTATTCGTGTTAATAAAAGGTAGGTATCTAGTTTGAAAGTTTGGACATTTTAAACCTGAATAAAATATGTTAAACATTAGTATGAAACATAAATTTCACTCATTTAGTTTCTGACGAAGGATTTATCTAAAGAAATAACTTCATAAATCAAAACAGTATATTTGAAATTTATGTTAATTTGAAGTCTTGAACAATAAAAAACTGTTTTTTATTAAATGTTCAGTGTTAATTATCTCACTTTCACTTAATAGAGAATTCATTTTATAAATTAGGTACTATATTTAAGTGCCCACAAGCTACGTATATCATTTAAAAATCTCTTTAACACAATACACAGTCCGTAAACTAAATGTGTGAGTGTATGAAAATACAGGGTATAATTTATTTATTTATATCAATACACGACGTGAGCCTTTTATATGTTAATTAAACAGTTTAACAGACAACAAAACACAAACAGATGCAAGAATCGTAAAATCACATGTCAAAAATATATTATTGTATAAATTTTGAGTAATTAAATAATAAGAAACAGTCAATTAAATAAAATAATGTAAATGGGTTAGTTGGAAGACATCGCATTTTAGCGATAAACTCGCCCTCTGTACATTAAATTGTACAACTGATATTTATATATGACACTGTTTTATTTTGTAATATTGTAACCAATTTACAGTGAAGAATAAAACATTTAAATATTTTTTTTAAATGTATTTATTTTATTCATAAATACACAGCATACATTGATATTACAATAACAAAATAATATTACACACAGTAAAAAATGCTCCCTCCATAAGCAACTAAATGCTTGTGCGGAGGGTCGGATTTCAATTATAACATTAACACACATATAAGAATCAGCTAGAAATATTAATACACATATAAGAATAAGTTACAAATAGCAAACTTTCAGTTCTCATGTACATTCATCAAACGTTCAACAAAATCTACCAGCACAATACAAAATTAAACCAATACAATTATTCACAACGTCAAAACAATATACAAATCAATTGGATCAATTTTCCTCTCATCAACAGAATAAGTCAATTTGAAACTATTGGTCTACTTAAAATGAATTTCATTAAAGATATCAATACAAGCAAGCATGAAAATGTCAAAGAAATAAAATTACAGGATGCATTGTATGTACCCAGGAGGATATTCACACCAAACTTCGAACATTCTTTTTAACTTTCGTAGGTAATATTTCTACTAACCTAAAATTTTGTGTGAATGTTACATTTAGGCCATAACAACTTATAATGTATAAAACACAAAATTTTAATGTGATTTTGATCTGTTTGATATTTATGCGTGCGTTTTTCGTTTCAATGAGTGTTACTCGTATTACCACAAAGCAAGTTAGAAATAAAAGAGTACTAAAGTTTAAAAGCGAGATACATAGAAGTTTGGTGCGAAAATCCTTCTGGGAACATACAAGGCGACCCTAAAATTACAAGCATGAATATATCAAAGAAATGAAATTACACGAGCAAAAAGTGAGCACCAACCAAATAAAATGTATCATTTATTATAGTCAGAATAACGACACTGATATGTCATAAAAATCAAGGCATTCAGAATGTGTGGTATGCCTCAACTGCTGAATTGGAAATGCTTCATATTTTATGTTATGTATAATTTGTATACGTAGTATTTTAGCTGAAAAGAGCCCTATTCTATTCCGGAGATACCAGCGATGTACGTAAATAAAGAGGTATTCAGAGAAATTGAAAATATATCGAAAAAAATACTTAAATTACAATGCTTTGATAATCAGTTCTTGCACCTTATTTATATATCTACATGCATACGGATTATTAAACAAACGAATACTCATTCACTCATTCGTTCATCCAGAAACCACTTCAACCTATTGTGTGATGCAAACCAATTGATGATGTGTACAATTGTACATACATATTATATCCATTGGTATCAATCACAGGAAACTATTTACTATTATATTCAAATCATAATACCACCGTTCACTGTCAAACACGATTGACGATCAGTCAATTCGACCAGAAGTATGATGGTCACATCACACCCACTTGGCGTTTTCCTGAATAGTAAATACCTATATAATATGACAGTGTGTGATATTTACTTTTCTATCTCTTGCGTAATGTTTTTTTATAACCATTGGATGAGGTTATGTATGTAAATTCAACACATAAAACTACCATTTAAGGCTAAGAAAAGAGAACGCCACATTATTCGGTAGTTCCCCAAATGGGACTTGAACCCGCATCTCTTCCTATCCGCGAGGAGTGCTATGTCCAATTAAGCCACCGGGCGACTTGCCAAAAACTCTGACATTTATTTATAATGAATTAATAAATAAATATTGCATAGCAATAAAGTTGACGGAAAACCTACAAAATTACATAAAAATATTCAAAACATTACATAAAAACAACCTTAAAATACAAATATACCTACATTAGAAACTAAAAAATATAACATCATAATTATCTCTTATATTTAAAGCTCGGCGACAGCTTCACGTGTTGGTATTGTTCTGGGATACGTAGTATGGGTACCCCATATCGGATACTTCCAAGTATAAATATGTAGTTCGGTAGGATTGTACCTATGACAAACTAATCTCTAGGTACGATTTCAGAGACATCTAAATATTTAATTTATTACTTTTTTTTAATAAATAAAGCAACTAGCACTTTGTCAGTAAAGCTAGGCTTATCGGTTGAAAACTGTCGTTTTTCATAATGTCAATGAAAAAAATTAAAAAATCTCACGTGTTTGTTTTATGTAATCGCTGCCTTCAATCTATTGCAGTTTTACAATCAACCAATCGGACATAATCGTTTGCGTTACACTTTATTCTGATAATATTGAAATGCAACGGCGTTCTTATTAAACAAACCGTTTACAAAGTGACTTTGTGGTCTTACAAAGACAGACTAAAGCAGTGGTTCTTAACCTTTTTGGGGGTACCGAACCCCACCAGTTACATATGCATTCACCGAACCCCTCCTAATAAGAAAAATAAAATTAGATTATTACAAATTCAAAACATGGTATACATCTATATATAGGTGTACAAAATGAAAATAAAAATAAAAAACAAAGATCGAAACATTAAATTTTAATGGTTAAATCAAAACATGAAACATATTAATTAATATTTACTTCAAATCAGTTTGATTTTACAAGTGCCACTCTCATGTAATTTTCACAACAATGTCTATTCCTCTTCTTCGTTTTTATATCCAACATCTTCGAAAAGGATTTCTCGCAAAGATATGTTGTAACAAACGGTATAAAAATCTCCAGAGCTTTCTTAGCAATAACAGGGTATGTTTCCATTTGTTGACACCGATGAGAGCGTTGAGAGCGATGTTGTTCTGAAGAGTTGCTGTTGAACCTGGCTCTGCTGAATTTCAATGGTTTCATCAAGGTATTCATCACTGTTTTTTAAACTTGTGATGGCGGTTTGAAGGAATTATCGGAGTATTTTTTTCTTTTTCCAACTCGCAAAACAATCTTGCCTTTAAAATGATTTTCACCGAACCCCTGGGGTTCGATCGAACCCAGGTTAAGAACCACTGGACTAAAGACTATGTAGGGACGTCTTCTTTGTATTCAATACTTTGATGGATGAGTTGTATCCAATATAAGACTTCTTATTGTTGTAATTGATGAGTAGAATACAAGTCGAGCTTCCGTTTTACAAAGAAATTGTAATAAAATTAAATAAAAATATATATCGTGATGAATATAACAAAAATATTTGAAACATACAAAAAGCTTTAAGAATATTTGTGTCGCAGAGTTTCAAAACCCGCTATAACACATTTTCACGAAAATTGAGTTATATAATATTATTATGCTATTGGATTCGCTATTGAATATTATTCTTTAACCGTAGAAAATAATTTCTTTCAAAGCACTCACCATTTGTACAAAAAAAATGACTTTTAATATTCTCTATAACTCAACCGATCAATAGGAGTTATTTTTATGTATACAAAATGATCAGTTTATTTTTATTCAATAGTAAAGTTTATTTTAAAAATGAACTGTTGTAACAATCTTATATTTAACAAACTTGTTTTACTTCAGGAAAGTACGTTTAATGCTGGCAAAAAAGTTTTTATCAAATATCTTCGAATCACATAAATGTGTTATAGCGAGTTTCGAAACTTAGCGACACATTTAATGAGAGGTCCAGATTAAAACAAGATTGCCACTGTTTAATATTTAATTGAGTGGCATGTATAATAATCTAAAATAATCTATGCTTAATTGGATTTCTTTACTTTTGTTGGTATGTTGGTATTTTCAGATGTATTTTCAGTCGAAAGATATTCGTAAACGATGAAACAATGAGGACAGAATGACTAAGAAGATATATTTGGCTGTGAGGAATGGTGCTCGGAGACGTGGACGTCCGTGGATTAAATGGCAAGATCATTTAAATCAAATCCTACAGGACGGTCACGTGTTGAGCACATTGAACAGGAGAGCATGCATGAGGAATTGTATGACAGTTACGGAAGCGAAAGATGTATGCAAAGATAGAAGGAAGTGGCGCTCGATCCTTTCTGCCTACCCCGCGAGGGAAGCGGCGTGATGGTATGTATGTATGAAACAATATTGTCCAGCAACAATTTTATGTATTTTTCAATCGAAAATGATCCTTTCATTTATTAATACCATAACAACGTAATATAGCAGACTAACTGCACGTAATAAACACGCAAGCGGTTCTCACCGTGCCAACAAAAAAATTAAGACATTCAGGCTGGGTGTCAAACCTCATCGCCGAATTCAAGATGTAAAATGTCTATTTTTTTACGAATACCTGCTTTTTACAGGACACTCGAAAACTTACGGAAAAGAGTGAGAGATCAATTCTAAGCCAGGTGATCCATTAAAAAAATATAAGATTCAGCGGTGAGGTGAGTTACCCATCCTGGATGTCTTGATTTCTTGTTGGCACATATTGAATAGTTTGCATGTTTATTGCACATTTTAACTTTATCTACTATCGCTATAATGTTATTTTATTTTCGTTTTCTATGTCCCACGTGAATTTACTATTTTAAATGTTTGTTATCTCTGGGATCGCATTAGCCAAAAGCTGTAATGGTGCCGGTAGAATATGGTATTTTCTCAACAATAATAATGAATACAGATTTTTTAATAAATACTTCATACCTACTTTTTAGTAAATTTGTATTGAGGGTAGGCTTACCCAGTATGAAAACTCTAGATACGGCACTGCTGTGTAGATATAAATAACACACAATTTGTACAAAGGTTGCTATGGTCTAGCGCTGAATAGATGGAGGTACGTTATAGCAACGGTAACCTTGTCAAAGGGTTGTAATAGTATGGAACAGGCAATTAAATTTAATTGGTCAGAACGTGAGTGAACCAGGGAACACTGTGACATTTTTTTTTTAAAAAAAAGATATATCTGGGTTTTGTTATAAACCCAAATACAACTTTATACACAATAAGCTAAAAGCTTGTGTCGTAAAAGGGGAGTTTGCCATTTTGAATAATTAAATTAAAAACTCCAACTATTATATCATTACGGCGTAATCCACAATTGGAGTAGCCAGCAGACTGGCTACATATAATAAACATGCAAGCCGTCTTCTCCGTGACTATAAAAAAATTGAGCCATTCAGGGTGGTTACCTCTTCTCTGAATTTAAGATTTATTTATTTTTTTATTATCATCATTATATATATAACAGTGTTAAAAAACAATACAAAATTTAAAATACTAGGTCGATTTGCAGTGGCGAGATTATCACTATCAAGTGATTTCTTCCATCTAACCACGATACACTGAAATAGATATAGGTACCTAGTTAAAACAATTTTACTTATATAAAATACCATCAATACATAACAAAAGAAAAAAATGACACGCCCAACACGTGGTATGGATTATGGATTGAAGGTGTAAAATGTCTTTATTTTTTCGAACACCCTCATTTTAAAGAACACTAGAAATTTTTCAGAAAAGAGTGGAATACCAATTCTTTGTCGGATGCTTCACAGGATGATTAAATTTTAAATTTTCAAATCTAAAAAAAACAAAGTCTTAATCTCTCTGATCATAAAAGTAACTTAAAAATATAGCAACAATTCCTAATAATGTCACATTTGCCCCCGACATCCTAAGACCATAAACTATGTTCGATATATTACAGGACCCACAATCTTTATTATATGGTATAGGGGGGTGGGGGGGCAGCTCATCCTTATCTTTCTGGACTACTAAGATAGTCAGTAGATAGGTACATAGCTACTGGTTACAATATAACAATTATTATTAATTAAAATCTATTATAGATAGAAAGACAATATTGAATATACATATAGTATAGTATAGAAATATCTTACAATATGATTTAAGACATGTCTGATAAAAGTATTAAACTTCTTGTCTTGTATAATATTGGGACCAAAGTAATCTAAATGTATAAAAATGTACATTGATACTTGTCATTTATCTATATTTCCCTAAATCACTCGCAAACGAGTGAACGGTTTAAAGAAGAATATTTATTTAACTAGCTGACCCGGCAAACGTTGTTTTGCCATATACTAATATCGCATTTAAAAATAGGAGTTGATGGTAGAAGAGTAAAAATTTAGGGCTGTATGTATTTTTTAATGTCTCGCCATAAAAAATAAAATTTGTCCAAAAATAAATCGGGGTGGATCACCCTTAACTTTGAGGAGTATGAAAAATAGATGTCGGCCGATTGTCAGACCTACCCGATAAGCACACAAAATTTCATCAGAATCAGTCCAGCCGTTTCGGAAGAGTATGATAACACCATGACACGAGAATTTTATAAATTAGATTATACATATTTCACGGCACAAGACCTTCACAATATGCTAAGAGACACATTTTATTTATTTTATTTCAAAATGTTGCCTGTTTCGTGTCAGAAGGCTCAGATATTGGAAGCTTAATAGTTGAAATTCCGCTTGCATTCGAGTAAAAGATTACATAAGTAACTTTCCAGGGGCACCATTCGCGGTGCAACACAAACTATGACAAGCAAGACAAGCACAGATTTAGTTCGTCGGTAGCCTGGAGGTTAAATCTCGACCTCGTGAACATAAGGTTCGCTATTCGATCACAGGTGCCAGTAAACTCCCCTTTAACGACACAAGCTTTAAGCTTACTGTGAAAGGTGTATAAGGTTGTATCAGGGTTTAAAACAAAAACTCAGATGCATTTTTAAAAAAAAAAATATATCTTAGGTATTCATTTTTCCGGATGCCTTTTACAGGATAGATGAAAACTTTCTTCCTATTAATTGTTGAAGGGTGTTTGTGTTCACACTGTGAAAATTCATATTAATAATTAATAAATAATTAAAAACGCTGTTATATTTTCACTATATTTAATTATCGTTATATCACACGTTAGAGTTTAAATAAATAAAGTGAAAATATTAGTGTTTTTAATTATTTATAAATTATTTCTTCCTATTCTTTATCGGGGACGCCATGGGGTAAAGAAGGCTTAGTATTAGTATTAATAATACATGTACACAGTTTGATGATAATTTATAAAGCCTACGTTAGATGTTATATGCCGTCTGGGCAGCACTAGATTAGACACCACCAGTGGCGTATCGAAGGTTTTCATACTGGGTAGGCCCATCGTCAATAAAAACAATAGTTAAAAATAAGTTATTGAATTTTAATAATATGTACAAGTATAACATTAAGACAATATTCTTATTTCAACTTAAATTTTATTTTAACAACAAAACATAAAAAAACGTTTAAAATTTGACTCTATTTTACTATGAAAAGGTCACCCATTTAAAAACTGACAACGCTCAAAATTACCTTAATTTTAGTGGTTGAACGAGAGCAGTGCATACTATAGGTTATAGTTATAAACCCAGCTTATGGCTTTATTACTTTTCCGTACTACCGTGTAAACTTATCTTGACTGACAAATGCTAAAACTGAATGAACGCTGTCGAAAACTGTACGTTAAAAGTGAAGAGCGAGACAAAAAAAAATATACCGCGTTTAAAATAACGAGTGTTTGAAACAAATGATTAAGAATAGCTCAGTTGCATAAAGTCATATTTGCTTAACAATTCGGACAACCAGAAACCTCGATTGAAGAACCAAGTCTACACAATGCAACATTGTGCAAAATCTAATCGGAAGAAGTGAGAAAGGTGTCCCAACGCTTACAAATTGGCTCTAGGCTGGCTTAAGTGATCACTTTCGGTGTCCATGGACAACGTTCACCAATTCCACCATTCTCACTGTCACGATTTAAGGTCCACCAATCGAGAGACGCTTTATGCAAACCTTAGAAGCAACCATCTTTTTGGGATCTCATTTTTCAGATCTGGGACACCTTTCTCACTTCTTCCGATTAGATTATGCACAATGTTGCATTGTGTAGACATGGTTCTCCAATCGAGGTTTCTGATTGGTTTTGTCATCTGCACCCATATCCGGTTGAACAGTGGAAGAATTAGTAAGTATTCTAAAAATCGGACAACGTAACCGAATAATATTCAGACAGTTCTGACGACATCGCGTCGAATTCAAACATGGTGAGCGATTGTGTGCGAAATTGAAAATGAACAGATTGTTATTGGACGTATTTTCCATTTTTTTTAAAATAACATAACATAACATGCATAGACCGTTCACACAGACCGAGATAGTCCCAAACTAAGATGTGAATCTTGTATTATAGGTACTAACGCGACGATACACTTATATACAATGCACTTAACACATATACATGTAACATCCAGACCCAGAACAATTTGAAAAAGGTCATTCTTCACTTTGCCCTGGCCGGGGATCGAACCCGAGACCTCGTGAAGCCAAGAGCGTTATCTCCGCGCCACACCGGCCGACTGAATTATTTCTAAGCTTGAAAACTTTAGGTAAAACCTGCTGTATACTTTAGGTAAAGTTTTTCGACTTGTATGGAAGCCACGCTACTGGGCATCACACATACAATATGTTATATTAATTTTACTTATTCAGCAGAATAAAGGACTCAATAAATTATTATCGACGATTAACCTCCAGGATCCTTATTCAATATCCTCCTTACCTATATTATTAATAATAGATTCTAACACAGCCTTCGTTATCTTATCATACATACGTATGTATGTACGTCCTGAGCCTTAAAATACAATCTTATTATAATATGCATAAATGGGTTATAATTATTTTACTAATAGTTGAATAAATTAATCGTTTTTCTTCTACTTAATATAAGTTTTTCAATAACCTCTTTTACGTAGAATGTAATTGAATAGATGTTTAGAATATTTACTATACTATGATCCAAATGAATTGGCGAGAATTGGCGACTCCAATAATAAGAAAATAAATCCAATTAGATTGCATAGAGGTGACAATTTGTGTTACACATATCGATACATCGAACTTTATTTTCTTGTTATTCGATGTATGTAAATATCAAATCCTATTTCTGACCTGTTTTTACTAGGCCCCCTACAGTTGGTACACATTGGGTGGGAAAAGAAAAACATATTTTTCTTATTTATGTTAAAAATTAAAAAAAAATATGTTAAAAGCATACATGTTAATGTGATTAGCTTCTTTTATTGAAAAAGAATGTTAAATAATGTCTGTAGGTACATTTTTAGGAGTAAATAACTTTTTTTCATTATTAGGAACATTAATAACAAGACATGTACCTACGGATAAATATGATATGACGTATTTATGTAGAAATGTATCATTTTATAATTAAAATCTATATTTTATAGAAAAATAATAATCCTTTAATTTTATTTAGTAACATCGAACATAATTTACCCACCACTACTAACTTACTACTACCTCCCATAAGAGATGTGAGTGTGACGGGAGCAGGTAATCGATCCTTCTTGCTCGCACATTTTATGACAGAGTTAGCCAGTTTATAAAAATCGTAGTATAATTTTTTTATTGATTAACTAGATTTGGGTGCAGATGACAAAATCAATCAGAAACCTCGATTGGAGAACCATGTCTACATAATTCAACATTGTATAAAATCTAATCGGAAGAAGTGAGAAAGGTGTCCCATCGCTTACGAATTGGTTCTAGGCTGGCTTAAGTGATTCAGCTTATTAGTGATAAGGCTTATTATCCCATATCCTGGATGTTTTATTTTCCATTAACAATGAGAGAACAATCTATGTTGATGACTGCATAGTGAGTTTACTGCTCTCGTAGATATAAAGAACACGCTGAAAGTATGCAAATTGGAATTAAAAACATGTGCTGAAAAGAGTTTCCAACCAACCTTGAGAATAAGACTCAAATTCAAGGCCAAAATATTGATATAGTATCTTAAGGACTAGCTGATATTGGAGAGTGATAATAAATCGATAAAACAGTAGACGGTAACAATCATAATAGTAAGTAGGTATATAGGTTAATTAAGTCACAAATCGATTTGAAATAACTCAAATAACCATCTGATGTCTTGTACAATGTCTATTACAATTACAATCAAGGGGAAAGGGAGAAAATATGACAGTAATAACATGTTGTAATAGTGGTAGTATTATTCTCAATATTATAGAAGTAGGTAGTGGTAAGTAATCTGATCCTTAAAGTCTAGTTATATAATAGGCCGCAATACCCTTTAAACTTTATGATCTCCTGATCAATAATAATAATCTATCTATGCCATCACGGCTTATCACATAAGTGGGGAAGACAGTAGAGTATTTTCATATAATAAATATGCTAATCATCCTCTCCGTGAAGTAACTTAGTGGAAATAATTAAAAAAAAAGTCTAGGTATATAAAGTAGACTGCAATATCTTTTAAAATCTATCTATGGCATCGCGGCTTATCACATAAGGGGGGGTAGCCATGTCCATCTAATAAACATGCAAATTGTCCTCTCCGTGTAACTTAGTGAAAATAATTATAAAAAAATAAATATTAAAACACAACTCAGATCACTCGATAACGGGTGGATAACAAAGAAAAATTAAAAAAAACATGCAATAATCACACATCAAGAATATATTTTTGTATAAATTTTGAGTAATCAAACAATAAGAAACAGTCAATTAAATAGAATTATTTAAAACAGAAGAAGTCAATTTAAAACAATAGGTCTATGTACGTTAAATAAATTTCATTAAATATGTCAATACAAGCAAGCATAAATATGTATGTCGGGGTTATTATGATTCGTCGGTATCCTGGATGTAGAGTCTCTGCTTCATGCACATGAGGTTCGAGGTTCAATCCCAGGTGCCGGCAAATTCCCCGACGCAAGCTTTTAGTTACTGTTAAAAGTGTATTAGGTTGTATTTTGGTTTATAACAAAAAACCAGATACGTTTTCTTAAAAAAAAATGTCAACGAAATAGAATTTATTACAAGCATTATGTTTGAATCTTACTGATGTGAAAGGCTTAAAGCCATAGATAAAATTTATAAATATCTTCCAATAGTATGTACAGTACACATATCACATTAATTTTTATCTCAATTTCTACTAAAAAAAATAATCGATGTCTGCTCAGTACCTACAGAGACGATTTGAAATTGGTATTAAATATTATTATATATACATTGTATCATTTTACTCTAACCATCTGGATTATGATAGAAGTAACAATTATATAAGAAGGTATGTATTATACTTACATAGACAGAAAATCTCGAGAATGATCAAATATTATCTTTTAATTTGACATGGGTCTTACCTTCGAATATAACTCATGAAATATGTACTAACACAACATTCTTCAGATATACCTACTTCTGAATAAGTCAACGGTTTGATATGAGTATGTTATATTAAAATATCTTAAAGTAATATACGAACAAAAAGTTTTAAAATTATTAATGTATAAATATGTCAAAAATTGATATCATGATAATTCTAACTTACTTTTCGGGTCCGGACTTTAAACCTTGCCACTCCAGTATTCTGCGACGTATATCACCTTGTCATTCGCCATCATCAGGTCACTCTCATAATGTGCATTCCACATCAGCGGGCATTGCAATAAATAGAATTCCCTCTACACCTCCCCGCAGCTAGTGTCCTCCTCGTCCAAAAAGCCCCACCTCCGCTGGTTACTTTTGCACCTTTGCATGATAATGTGTGGTTTGATGTCGAAACTGGATTAATCCAATAGTAGTAAATTGCCCAAAAACCAGTTAGATCTAATTAAACATCTCAATTGGAAAACCATGTTTACGCAATGTAACATTGTGCAACATTCTCTCTGCCTACCCCACTTGGGACACGGCGTGAGGGTATAGTAGTATACTATAGTATAGTATAGTATAGTATAGTATAGTATAGTATAGTATAGTATAGTATAGTATAGTATAGTATAGTATAGTATAGTATAGTATAGTATAGTATAGTATAGTATAGTATAGTATAGTATAGTATAGTATAGTATAGTATAGTATAGTATAGTATAGTATAGTATAGTATAGTATAGTATAGTATAGTATAGTATAGTATAGTATAGTATAGTATAGTATAGTATAGTATAGTATAGTATAGTATAGTATAGTATAGTATAGTATAGTATAGTATAGTATAGTATAGTATAGTATAGTATAGTATAGTATAGTATAGTATAGTATAGTATAGTATAGTATAGTATAGTATAGTATAGTATAGTATAGTATAGTATAGTATAGTATAGTATAGTATAGTATAGTATAGTATAGTATAGTATAGTATAGTATAGTATAGTATAGTATAGTATAGTATAGTATAGTATAGTATAGTATAGTATAGTATAGTATAGTATAGTATAGTATAGTATAGTATAGTATAGTATAGTATAGTATAGTATAGTATAGTATAGTATAGTATAGTATAGTATAGTATAGTATAGTATAGTATAGTATAGTATAGTATAGTATAGTATAGTATAGTATAGTATAGTATAGTATAGTATAGTATAGTATAGTATAGTAT
The DNA here is from genome assembly GCA_947579605.1 of Athripsodes cinereus. Taxonomy (NCBI): domain Eukaryota; kingdom Metazoa; phylum Arthropoda; class Insecta; order Trichoptera; family Leptoceridae; genus Athripsodes; species Athripsodes cinereus. Next base: position 2,584,814 of record OX388324.1, on the reverse strand, counting down.
AATATAGTATAGTATAGTATAGTATAATATAGTATAGTATAGTATAGTATAGTATAGTATAGTATAGTATAGTATAGTATAGTATAGTATAGTATAGTATAGTATAGTATAGTATAGTATAGTATAGTATAGTATAGTATAGTATAGTATAGTATAGTATAGTATAGTATAGTATAGTATAGTATAGTATAGTATAGTATAGTATAGTATAGTATAGTATAGTATAGTATAGTATAGTATAGTATAGTATAGTATAGTATAGTATAGTATAGTATAGTATAGTATAGTATAGTATAGTATAGTATAGTATAGTATAGTATAGTATAGTATAGTATAGTATAGTATAGTAACGGTCCGGACTTTAAACCTTGCCACTCCAGTATTCTGCGACGTATATCACCTTGTCATTCGCCATCATCAGGTCACTCTCATAATGTGCATTCCACATCAGCGGGCATTGCAATAAATAGAATTCCCTCTACTCCTCCCCGCAGCTAGTGTCCTCCTCGTCCAAAAAGCCCCACCTCCGCTGGTTACTTTTGCACCTTTGCATGATAATGTGTGGTTTGATGTCGAAACTGGATTAATCCAATAGTAGCAAATTGCCCAAAAACCAGTTAGATCTAATTAAACATCTCAATTGGAAAACCATGTTTACGCAATGTAACATTGTGCAACATTCTCTCTGCCTACCCCACTTGGGACACGGCGTGAGGGTATAGTAGTATAGTATAGTATAGTATAGTATAGTATAGTATAGTATAGTATAGTATAGTATAGTATATGTAGTATAGTATAGTATAGTATAGTATAGTATAGTATAGTATAGTATAGTATAGTATAGTATAGTTTAGTATAGTATAGTATAGTATAGTATAGTATAGTATAGTATAGTATAGTATAGTATAGTATAGTATAGTATAGTATAGTATAGTATAGTATAGTATAGTATAGTAACATTGTGCAAGTGAGAAAGGCGTTCCAACGCTTTACGAATTGGCTCTAAGCTGACTTAAGTCATTATTTTTGGTGTCCATGGACAACATTCACAATTTCGCCAAGAAACATTTAATGCAAAACAAAAAATAAACATTTTTTGGGATCTCATTTCAGCTCTCGAATGAATCAAAATCTCCCGTCTAAATGTCACCGGAACAATTATGTCCAATACTTTATCGGCAGCCAGAAAGAAATGTTTAAAATACTAATCAGTCTGATTTGTTTTATCATCTGCTCGTAATGACCAAATCCAGTTAAACTGTAAAAAACTGTAAATTTTCTAAACATTTGTTAGATTTTGGTAGATGGCTATAATATTGATCTTCTCCACTATTTTTCAAGCAAAATTTAAACTATTTTGTAACATACAATTTTATAAATATTTAAGATGAAGAACATTCCTGCGTACTAACTTAGTTAAAAAAAATACACTTTTGGATTTGCGCAATTTCGACCGCAAACCCTTCAATGTAATAATTCATTCAAACAAATCTATTGTCTCATAAATATATCTTACCGTTTTCTGTCAGACTTACGAATATAAAATATTATTTCAATCAAGATTCATACATATTATATTATATGCCCCCATATCATCAAGTTGCTTCCTTTGCGGGGTAGGCAGAAAAGATCATGGTTTGTGATCTACTGCTACCTTTGCACACATTTTCCATAACCTTCATACAACAGTTGTTCATGTGTGCTGCTCTCCTGTTCAATGTAATCAGTACGTGTCTATTTTGTTGGATCTGGTTTACATGATTTAAATATATAGTCCTCAAAATTCAGTGTTGCGAGCTTAGATTTTGATAAAGATAGACAAGAAAAGTAAGTTGATTTAGGAAAAAAATTGTTTCATTTTACTGATTTGGTGAATTTGGCCTACTGGCTTCTTCTGTAAGTGCCCTTCTGTCAGAAGCAATTCGTCCACACCACTCATTCCAGTCCAGTCTCATATACTTCGCAGTCACGATATCTGCCTTCTGCCAGCCCTCCGGCGTATGGCTTCTTGGATAATTTATTTTAGCCAGATGTGAAATCAAAACAAGAGTAATTAATCTCTGTCTATAAAGTATAGTATCTCTTAGCCCAGACATAAAAATTATATCGTAATTTTAAACACGGTTGTCAGATTTTTACCACAAATTCTATTCAAATCAAACATGATGAAAGGTAGGTAAATGAATACTAATGCATTCTTTCCCGGGACGCCATAAACCCAGGTTACAATTACAACAACTTGGAAACAGTATGATTTATTCATGAGCTTCGTAAAATCTACGAATGAAATTTGAATTTCTTACAAAAGCTACTACAATGATATCCCTATCTCCTATCACATTCAATCGTACACACCCTTATCTATTTGGAGTTTCAGTAAGGGTAGATTTCAGAACTACCCCTATATTACAGAAATACAATATCCGTCACGGGTTTAGGCAAAAGTAAGTAAACGATAAGGTAGCAGAATATATCAAATAAATTTGGCCAAGGGATAGAGATACTTGTAAAAATATTTTGAAATATCCAAAGTATACAAAAATAGTGATACAATACCGAAATATTTTTACTTACTCTAGAAGATCGATGTGAAAAATTTGAATGTATTTTTTATGTCATTTTTCCATTGATCGTTTTCAAAGACAGAGAATCGTAAAGTATCACATTTGAGACATCTAACATCTTCAGTTCAGCGGTGAGGTATACCATCCATCCTGAACCAATATACTTTTATTGACGCGAAAAAGAACAACTTGAATGTTTATTAAATGCAGTTTATCCGCTGGCTACCCCACTTTTACGAATCGCCGTGATGGTATGGAAGGATGAATGTTTTTATTTATTTATTTTATTTATTCATTCTTTAGTGTACATAGTAAAAAATTAATGAAAAAGAATGTTCGGATAAATAGGAGTCTATGACTCTTAAAATAGCTGGGTGGGAAGTAGGTAACAAGAGATTGTTACGTGTGTGTATGATAGTTGCAATTTGAATGGTTTGAAAATGAATGTTATGAAGACGAAAGTTCTTGTTTTTGAAAGAGAGAATGAAAAACCGATTTGCGAGATTAAAGTTGGTGACGAATGTTTGGAGCAAGTAAGTGAGTATGTATATTTGGGAAGTATGTTTACGAGGGATGGAAGATGCGATAGGGACATTGAAAGAAGGAAAGTGGCCGGTGCTAGAGTGAACGGTGCACTTCGACCCATTGTCAGCAATGGCAATGTGTCGAACATGGCTAAAATGCTGGTGCACAATACCATTCTGGTACCGTCACTTACGTATGCAAGCGAGACATGGACGTGGCTGAAGAAGGACGAAAGTGGAATAAATGCAGTGGAGATGCGATCGTTAAGAAGAATGGTTGGTAAAACGCTGCGTGATAGAGTGAAGAATGAGGATATTAGAAGAATGAGCGGATGCAAGAAGAGTGTTGTGGACAGAATGCGCGTGAATAAACTACGGTGGTTTGGACACGTTGAACGAATGAACGAAGTAAGAATGACAAAGAGGATATACTTGTCTGAAAGAAAAGGTGTGAGGAAGCGCGGACGTCCGAGAACCACGTGGCTTGATCACGTGGATCAAATTCTCAAGGACGGCCGCGTGTTGAGTAAGAGGAATCGACGTGCGTGTATGAGAAACTGTATGAATGTGGAGGAAGCGAAGGAAGTGTGTAAAGATAGATCTGTGTGGCGTTCCGTTCTCTCTGCCTACCCCACTTGGGATACGGCGTGAGGGTATAGTATAGTATAGTATAGTAGTATAGGGAAGTAGGTCTCCCTTCAATGTACATGGATTGCGCCTCCGGTGTGAACAAGATTCGTTAAATATAGAATTCGGATAAATGGAAGTCCTTCTCAGACTTCTGCGGTATGCGGGTGGTCGGTGGGTCTCCTTCAATGTATGTACCTACATAGATCACAATATAATACAACTTTATAGAAAAATGCATTCAAATTAGATAATATAATCAATATACAGAGGGCGAGTTTATCGCAAAGACGCGATCTTTTCCAACTACTTCAAGTGTTTTTGGTCCCTTAATATTTTCTTCAAAATTATAATAAATTGATTTTATTATGATGATTGAAAACTCGTATGGATCCGTACCTAAATACTGTAGAAACTGAATAATTAGAACCTTTCGACACAAATCACGTACATTGATATTTACGCCCTTTAATACAAATTATATTAATAGGTACATAATAACATTATACCCATGAATATCTAAAAGCATTAATTAATTCATAATAATATCATTATTCTTGTTGTATGTTTTACGGCCGCAGCGAGGGCTGTTTGAGAATTATAATATTAGTAAAATGAGAAACTCATGCGTTTTATTATTTTTAATTTATTTATCACTATATAACTCACAATTATTGGGGTAACCAATGTTTTCTAAGTGCCAATAAAAAAAAGACATTCAATTTGGTTGTCATACCTCATCGCTGAATTGTACATGTTAATTGACTTATAAATGAGGTTTTACGAATACCTGTCTTTTACAGAAGACTCAAAAATCTACGAAAAAGAGTTGAAAACTTATTTTTTACCGGGGACTCTACGTGGTGAATTTTTACTTTGATTTGACTAGTTTTAATTCAACTTATGTTTTTACCTCCGTGGTGACTTTAGAAATATTTTTATTTCCTGGATTGTACATCATATTTTATTCCAGGTGTCATCGATATAGAACTGTGTGGGTATTTTTAACACCGACAGTAGTCACGTGCAGCTTAAAACAAGAGGCTAAGAAAATTTTTGATTTTTTTTTTGTAGTCTTAAAATAAGACATCTAGGATGGGTGGCATGCCCGTGACGTTTGGCGATCACCTGCCTTTTACAGAACACTCGAAAATTTACAGAAAAGACTTCACGAAAAAATAAATATTTTTTTCATCTCACATTCAGCGATCAGTTCATCCACGCATCTTGAATGTCTTAATATATTATGGCACAAAGAGGATGACTTACATTTTTATTTCATGCAACTGGTCTCTTGGTTACCCCACTTTTGAAATGTGTCATGACGGTAGATATAGCATTAGTAGTAAGTTTTTAGTGATGCATTTTCTTTCAAAATCCCAAAGACATTTATAAAATCAAACGACATTTATTGTGTCAGATGTCACCCCTAAATGCCTCTGTGTGGCAATGCTTAGGTAATAGCTGATATTATTATAGTATATATTGTATTCAGTATATATATGTAGCTAATAGGAATTATTGTTTTGTGTGTCGCGGCAGAGGTTTCTGCGTGACTTAGATCGGATCTGTGGGATCATTGATTAAATTAATGAATAATAATAAATTTATATAATATATGTACAAATAAATTTATTGAATAACATAATATATTATTATTTGTAGTCGAATATTTAAAAATACCGTTTTATTCGAAAGAACCTAACCTGTTGGAAAGATGCAACTAATTTTCTGATAAACGTTCTAAACATTTATCATCAACTTCTACTACCAATATGTCGATGGTATAAAGCACAAAAGACACATGTCCACATTTGACACTTTCAAGAAAACAGGGTTTTAAAGTTTGAGATTCTCAATTAATTCACAAACTTCAAATTAATGCAGAAGGTGTTGAAAATCATAATCTTTGTTCTTTTTTAATGTCATTTATTACTTATTTTTTATTACATTTTTAACCAAAATGTCAAGAGTTAGCATTTTCAGATGATGGTCATGGACATGTGTTTGGAAGTGCCGCTCACGGCGACTATTAGGATGCGGTTATGCGTGCACAGATGACACATGTCCGTCCTAGATGGACATCTGTTTTTTTAAGAATCTTCATATCTTATGTGACATGTTACATCTGTGCACAAAACAAAGTGAATTTGTGAACATGTGACATTTGGTTTTTATTAAATATTTCAATAATGATATTAAGATTGTTGGTAATATTTAGTCAGGACATAGATGGCGCTGCAACCGATCTTGTAAATATTATATTAACTCATTTTACCTAAAATGTGGACATGTGTCTTTTGTGCTTTAAACCATCGATGTAAATGTATGGTGGAAAATATTTTTTCGGAGAATATTATCTTTATTGGAAGATTTTTTTTTCGGATTACTCCGCATTCTTGGATTAATACCCTTTAGGGTATATTTCCTATACAACCCTTCGGGTAAAAATACAAGTACACGGGGTAATCCGATAAAAAATTCTTCAAATATATTATACCTACATCTGACAAAGAATTGATTTCCCCCTCTGTCTTATATCGTAAGAAAGTCGACTAAGGTGAAACTTGGTAGAAAAATGTGGAATAAGAAAATGTTCATAATTATGAAAATGCTAATTTTCTAATGAAACCCGTGGAGTCCCTGGCAAATAAGTTTTCGAGTGTTTAGTAAAAACAGAAATTCTAAAAAATAAAGACATTTTTCATCTTAAATTCAGCGATGAGGTTTGTCACCCATTCTGAACGTCCTAATTTTTTTAAGCATTTAGAGGAATAATTACTATATTGAATTACTCGAAATTTTGAGAGACTGTAGGTATAATATAAATATATGGACAATTTGTAAAGCGCCGTTTACTCATAACATGACCTCAAGGGCGCCGTATATCGTATTCATCACCCGAAACTCCCAGCAAAAAGGTGTGTCTTCAGTCCTTTTTTAAAACTCTCTCCATTCACCTCCTCTCGCAGACACAGAGGCAGCTTGTTCCAACATCTGGGACCCGCAACACTAAACTTATAATAAATTAACTAACTCTTTTTCTATGTTGTCCGGCGTTTCTGCATGAATTGTATTTTCTGACTTAGCCTACAACATATCGATTGATTCTGAAAACTATTTATAGTTATTATTTGAAATATGGATTAAATAGTAAATTAATTATACGTTATAAGTAAAAGCAATTATATTTGATTAGTGAAATATGATTTAGTGTGAATGTGGCATAAATTTTAAGTATGTCGGATAATCTCTAAATTATTTTACGATGTGGTGTAGAATTTAGAATTCTGAATAAAATGTGAATGATAGACAGGGTTTTTTAGTCCGAGGATCAAATGGCAAGATCATTTAAATCAAATCCTACAGGACGGTCACGTGTTGAGCACATTGAACAGGAGAGCATGCATGAGGAATTGGAAGACTGAGACGGAAGTGAAATATGTATGCAAGAATAGAACGAAGTGGCGCTCGATCCTTTCTGCCTACCCCGCGTAGGAAGCGGCGTGATGGTATGTATGTATATATGTAAGTGTAGAAATAGTGGAAATATCTATAGGTATATGAAACATTTTTATTTTCTTCCTCTTTATGTGGCATGAAAATTAGACATTTAGAATGGATAGCATACCTTTTCTTACACTTTTTGTAAAGTATCAGAATATTTATAATAATATATATTTTTTTTTAGATAGGTATATCTTGGTTTTTGTTATAAACCCAAATTCAACCTTATACACCTTTCACAGTGAGCTAAAAGCTTGTTTCGTGAAAGGGGAATTTGCCGGCACCTGGGATCGAACCACGGGCCTCATTTAGATAATACATTTTATAATATTTTTATATCGTAATGTGACAACATTTAATAAAGCGAAAAGAAAATTTTTAATAATAAATCTTCACAAGAAGATTTTATACATCAGTAAACGCCATCAAAATAAAATATTGTAACTTAAATTTTATGACAAATATTTTAGTCGTATTATTGACAAGTTGAATTTTTCCTTACCTCTTTACACTTTTGTAAATTTTTAAACAAAAAATACACAAAACATTTATTGTGTACACCATAGACATACTAGACCTGCAATTCAGTACATTATTGCGGAATATTCGTGTTCCAACTTAACGCATTAATAATAACAATAATAATATTATGCTGTCTCACTCTATATCATTAAGATGATAATGGTTATGCGCTGTCTAAAAAACCGTCTCAACGGACGCTGGTTTAGAACTGGCTGTATAATTTGATCGGCTGTAGGACCGATTTTTTCTTTGAATTACCTATCTAGTTTATCTTTGGTATACACTAATTTTATTTTCACTGAATGAGTAAAACTCCATTATTAAATAAAAAAAATAAAAGTAACACACACTTTAGAGTTTTAAATTTGTTTAATTAACAGTTACACGTGTTTCGGGTTACAGGACCATATTCATACATTACCTTATTTAGTAGTGCAAAATTTATTTTAAGGATGGGTTGCGGGTTCAAACCCCGTCCAGGGCACTACCAAAACGTGACTTTGTCTTATTTAAGCCTTATATGATAATTTCATGTGTAAAGTTTACATATATAACCTAATACAACTGTAAATTGTTAATGCAAAATTTGAAAAAAGATGTTGTTTTCATGATATGATACTGAAAAATGAGATACAATGTTTTCTATTTGATGCGTTATATCTATATGGCAGCTGGGTACATAGGTATACAGTACACGGCAATATTATCATGGAATGAAAAAATGTTTTATATCGAGCATCTAACATACATATATAGGTAATTCCTAGAAAATATTATAAAATTTAAAACGCCTTCATTTACATATACATACAATAAACGTAGCTGTATATTATATTGAGGCAGAGGCTAATGGTTCTCAAACTTTTGATACTCCTTCCCATTACAAACATAAGAGCGTGAATATATTCTAAAGATATACGTGATGGGTAGTGTTAAAAACAAAATTCAGTTTAAATAATATTTTCAACATTGGTACCCCGTTAAAATATTTTGCAATTCCCTTGTTTGCGTAATGGTAAAAAATTCAGCGAGGACCTGCATGACATCCATGAAGCAGGACCGGAGGCAGTGAACTGGCTGTCAGCCAGTGTTCTCGAACGACATTGTCCAATATCGGTAGAACTAGCCGCTAAAATCGGTATGAAAGGTATATTTTGTACCCAAAATCGGTATATGGGGTATTTGAACCGACGATGGTCAATATCGGATACTTTTCTTTTCACGAAAATTTCTACCCCCCCGTCGCCAAATTTTCAAAATGGTATAGGAATTTGGAATATTTCAAAAACTCCTCGGTTTTCTTAAAGAATATTTGCTCGAATCCATAAGTATCCGGTACTTTTACTGAATACCCGGTACTTATCTACCGATTATACTTACCAGCCGACAAATGGTAAAAATCGGTAGATTTCTAGGGTGGTAGGACGCGGCCCATTTCGGTATAAATACCGAAAAATCGGTAGGTTCGAGAACACTGCAGTGTCAGCACTGGAGCCAAGACTAGAGGATACGACACAGCTCACATGGTTAAGATTTACCAACACACCGAGCTATACAAAAAATAATGTAAAATAATTACTTAATGGCTTAAATGTTTGTTTTTTGGCATAGAACGCCTCAAAGGTGTGAACTGTCAAACCATTCACTGACATTGCAACATAGAAATCCATAATTAAGTAATAGAATAAAATTCAAAAGAATACAAAAAACTTTTTCCCTTCAAAAACGTAAATCTCGATTAGAAAGCAGTGTAAAAATGCCTCTATCTTCGAAATAAATAAAACAAGCGTTTTATTCTTCTATTGTTTTATTCGGTGAGAGAGATGTCTTTCGTCTTATAAGGATATTGTCAAGCCTCTATCTTCGCTCTAAAGCGCTCCGGTTCAGAACGTCTCTGCATCAATTTCACCTCTTTCCACCACATTTCTAACACTCTGATATTGTTGTCATAATAATGGTGTGCTGTAAAAGAGGGACTTCTTTGCTATCAAAACTCTTGTGGGGAAATAACGGTGCTCTTTTCGGACAAATATTTTTTTTTTATTAATTTATTCTTTACATGAACTAATTTCGAGCAAATTTATATAAAAACACATTTAAATCAAAAGTAATCATACAATCAATAAACAAAGGGCGAGTTAACCCAAAATGCAATCTGTCGGTTTCAAATCATGACCAAACCAATGCCATCGTCTATCCTGTATTTCAGATTTTTTATAAAAAAACTTAAAAATGAAATTGTTAAAGATGTTTGGGAACACTTGATTACTATGTTCAGAAAAACGCAGAAACTTGAAAATTATTTCATGCGAAAATAATGTGTCTTGAACACAGTAGATATACGCCACTGCCTCTGCTGGTTAGCTCATGTGGAAAGGATGCTGGATCAAAGAATATATTTTTAATATCGCACGAGTATAACCTACATTTCAATTTTTTATCTTCGTTTTTGTCATGTATTCGGAACAATTAATTATTCGCAAAAGACAAAATGTAAAATCTATCACTATTTTAATTATTTTTGACGTTTTTTAATCTTTTTTAAAACCTTGCAGTCCTCAAAACAGAACAGGGGTCTAAAAAGGCCACTTTAATATAATATTATTTCCAGACGAATACACGCAATTCGTTACAGAGATTGAGAATATAAAAAAATTGCCTAATTTTTTTAATTTTCTTCTGGGATCGCATTGGCCTACAATTGTATTGATTCCAAAAAGATGTATCTTGTTGTATATATTAATAATAATTTTTCACTGAATGAAGGAGGCTTTTATTTCTACCGTGTACTTCTGAGAGGAACCTTAAAGAATAATATAAGATGATAAACAGCATTTTCGACAAACTGTCACAATATTCTCCATAAACATTGGGTGTGAATAAGCTAGTAAATGATTATAAACGTAAAATTCTATTATAGCTAATCAGTGAAATTGTCACACTTAAAATTCGCTTAAAATTCAATAAATATTAATAGGTAGTTTTTTCATCAGATTTCGTTTCGATTTCATCAGTAACAACGTTGAATGTGATAAAATATTTAAAACTTGCTATACCTACTACCCTTAGAATTGTAGGCACTGTATGACTAGAGAAACCATGGCTTTGAATGGGTTGTACAGGAATGGAAATATTCGAAATGTGTGGAGGCAGCCATGAGCAGGTTGCAACACTACAAGACTTTGACGTTGAGCAAATAAACATTCGGCATTTAATTAATCATGAATTACTGGAGTAAGCAACAGCGTAGATTCGCCAAAAAAATATTAATTAAAACGGTGGTATTTTGGAAGCTGTGCGAGAATTGCTTTGGAAGCTTGTAATCACAAGATTCGATTGCATTCCCTGGCCCCTTAAATCACCAGATTTATCCGTTTATGATTTTTCTTGAATGGCTATCTCATGAGAAAAGTGTACACGACTCGTTCAAGAACTCTGGATGATTTAAAACAGAGAATTCAAGATGAAATCTATAATATCAGAGATGTAACAGCAGTAAATGAGGAATCTCAACAACAGATTTGAAGAAGGCATCGGTACAGAAAAACCTCACCTAAAGGACATTATTAAAAAAAAACGGTTATGATTATTAAATGGCAAGTTTTAATGTTGTTGTTATTTTGGGTTAAATGATATTCATCCATCTCTCTTCATTTTAATGGACTTCTAAAATGATCCCGTTTTTTTGTGTCACCCTTTATTTTGAGAATGTCCAATGATATAACATCGAATCCATATTATGGCACAAAGATCTGAATATTTCATCGAATGCTGATCATCTTGGCTTCTCCCATATATGAAGGATGCCGTGATTAATAGAAAGAAATAAAACAAGTGTATATATATGCCACATCACTCCCCTCTTAGAACGACTACGCTGGTTGAGGGTCGAGGAAAGGGTGACATTCAAGGTGTGCCTTTTGGTCTACAAGGCTATTAACAAAATGGCACCATCGTGCCTCACAGAGCTTTGTCCCCTTGACTCGACCACTAGAAGACCTTTGCGCTCTATGGAACTGGCCGTGAATAGACTTACTGAGCCCGATAGAGCCGGTTAGTCTAACTTCTCCGAGAGGGCTTTTGGTGTTGTTGGACCGGTTATGTGAAATCGCCTACCGGTGCTGCTGAGAGATGGTCAGACGGTCACTAGCTTCAGAGGCAAACTTAAAACTGAACTCTTCACTGGCACCCTTGAGACGGTCTAGGGACTGTGAAACGGCATCATAAATAAAATAAAATCATCCAAAATCATCATCATCATCACAGATGTTATTTTCCAGTCATTTGTTTGTCAATGGAAGATCCCTGACTTCTAATCTAAGATAAATATACAAACAGATATAGATACATGTGAACCTGTTAAAATATATATTTTCAATGATTCAATTCATAATTGAAGATGTAAATTGAGTTTCTACTTTATAAGGTGAAACGATTTTGATTTCGTAAAAAAATCTAATAAAAAACGTAATGTCGATTTCCAAAATAAAGATATAAAAATGTTCGAAAACGAATGGGCGAAATTACAAAACAGATGGTATGGGTATCAGCAGACATCCAACAGTTAACGACCTCGGAAATTTTAAGGGTTATCTATTTTTCTACATAAACTATCGAGGCATTTTCCATAAATGAGATACATAGTGGACCAGCTGTACATAAAAGTCTTACAAGTCGTCTTCTATAAACCATAAAAAATATTATAAAAATGTTGAAATAACTTTTTTCCCGGATTTTTCAGAAGTCCAAGGACTCACATTTATCCATTTGGGTGACAATCTTCAACTCTCTCCAGTCCATCAGTACAACAAAGCCAGTATTGGCTCTCCGACCCTACCACGTCAGTGGACGGTGGACCCTGCTGAAAAAAAAATAAGATATTCGTAATTAGTGGCATACCTCATTTCTGTTGCATTGGAAATATAGAATTTTTTAGGCAAACATATCAATTTCCCAATTCCACAAACCTTCAGCTCAAAATTCTAACATTCCAAGATAAAATTCTTGTGAATAATCAATTATTGTCTTACAATTCTTACAAGTTTCATTACAGCTGAAGGTCAATGCTATCCCAGAAGATAACTTTAAACGATATCCAGGCGACAACACAGCTACAATATTTCTTCAATTTTCCTTATAAATTCTGCATACGTCACGTTAAAGATGTCAATTTCTTTAGCCAAACCATTCAATATTAGAAAAGCCTTTCCTACTGAGGACTTTGACAATGTGTTTGTTTTGCTTTCAAGTTGGTAAAAAAAATTGTTATGCCGAGGGAATTATGATAGTTTCGGAACATGGAGCGAATATATTATGAAAGAATGACGAAGAGGGTGTATTTATCTGAAAGAGGGAGTATGAGAAATCGCTTAAGTCCGAGAACTGCATGACCTGATCAAGTGGTGCAAATTCTCAATGGCGGACGCATGTTAATCAATAGAAATCGACGTGCGTGTATGAAAAATTATGTGAATGTCGAAAAAAAGAAAGAAGTATCTAGAGATTGATATATAATTATGTCGTTTCGTCCTCTCTGCCCACTCCACATGGAATACGGTGTGAGAGTTAAGTATAGTACAGTATATTTTTACACAAGGTCAAGTATTTACACACTCACCTTATATTACATACCTATATAATGTATGGCTAAAAACAGGGTTATATAAGTTACATAAGACGGGATTAATTAACGAAAAAAGGTGTAATGTCCGAAAATTTCCCATATTTCAGCCACACTTACCAGTTGACTATATTGACACATATGTGAATAAGCAAAAATATAATTGAACAATACTTCCACATTCTTTCCTCATTCATTTTTCTTCCTCAATAATTGCTATCGTGTTTTAGATTTAAATCCGCGTGGTAAACTGGTTTTTACTTTAACATTTGCAATATCATCAACAGAGTCAGAAACACTTAAATAAGAAAAATCTGCGAAACTGAAGATATCGTTCGGTCGAGCAGAAAGAGAAGTCGGTTCTGGAGGGATCATGTAGACCGCATGAGTAGTGATAGATTAGCCCATATTGCCGCGAAAGAGACTCCACTAGGAAGAAGATTGCCTGGAAGGTCACGTAAAAGTTGGTCTTCGGCGTCGCAAGAGGAAACAAAATCCGAACAAACAGATCAATGATCTAATAAAAGCAGAAGAAGAATATTATTATCAACTTACGAAGTATCAATTAAGGGCCAAAATTATAAACGAGGAACCCAATATTCGTAAGTATATCGACACTTTACGAACGGATGGCGATCTGTTCGTACATTCTACTAGATACTGCATTATAAAACTATTTTGACAATTCGTTAAAAAGAAATATTTTTGCCTACTGTACCCATTGTTTTCAACCGGTGGTCACATAAGATCTTGCCTGTCCCTTTTATCTACCTGCTCCCCATTCATAAAAACTTCACCCAACAATCTCATAATTTACACAAAACAAATGAGTAAATGACAGCGATGCTATGAGAATATATCCTAACAAAACACTGCGTAGATTCATCTATCGTTATTTCTTTCTCTCTTCAGGCAAATAGTAAGACAGCAATGCTAGTCGTCAAAACTAATCCCTGGTCGGTCGGCCAGTCAAAGCCGATGGTAACATTTTACTGAAATAATATCAACGGATGTTTATAATGCTGAAAAACGAGTAGTTATATCAAATTTTGGACCATATTAAAATAACTTGAGCTAACGGACTTTTATAATATTGGCCCTAAAACATTTTTTTTCTCGTTTCATTTAACAATCCCGTGGAGTTCCAAGTAAAGAAAAGGTCTCCCACTTTTTTCTGCAGTTTTTCGATTGTCCTATTTATGCCAGGTGTTCAAATAAATAAATAAATCTTAACTGGCCAAATTCAAAATAAATATACAAAAAAAAAAAAATCTAAGAAAATTTAAAAAAATCTGGACCAAAAGGTGGACTTGTTGCTGGGCAACGTCTGCCAGTCAATGCATAGTTCTCGAAATTGAATTAATAACATAATAATGATCGGACCAATTCGGATATTGGACAATTTTTTTCGGGGTTTGTCCTCTACATGTTTAAGTATATTGTAATTGATACTGTACTAACTTGACAATGTAGATGTATAATTGTATATTTTGAGTAGTCACCTTTTTGTACGGTGGCGTGTTATGGTGTTGTTACTGATTGGTACCATTCAGCTTTTGTATTATTATTATTATTGAACGAAACCAATGGAAAAAAGTTTATTAAACACCTCCACCTTAACTTTATATAAAGCTGCGTACAGACGTGTGCGGTGTGGCGAATGTGAAACGGTAATCAAGGCGAATAATTTTATTGCAAAAATTGATATTTCCCCAGAACTAGCAGCTTATTTATTTAAGTAAAAAAGAAACACCACTCACCATGACGTTGTTCACCTTTTTGATGAGTGATGCACACAACAATAGTACAATACAACACACATTATCAATCACAATTAAAAACAGAAATAATAAGAGAGATTAATACAAATAAAAACACACGTGAACATTCACATTTATTAACATAAATTAAATTAAATAGATAAATTTGAACAATGCACTTTTTTAATTCGATGAAAACATCAAATTTATTAATTCGTGCTATACGTACTATTCTAGTACATGTGCACTGACAGTACGCAACCGGCTAATTTATCCAATAGGAAGCGACTGTGCATGTAATCATGCATGACTGTACAGCGAATCTATCCACTAGGAAGCGACTCTGCATGCAATAGGAAGCGACGGTGCATAAATATACGGGCTGTGTCCACCGTTCCGCAAAAAATGAGACATTCAAGATAGGTGGCATACCTCGTCATTGTTCTTAATGTGATTTTTCCCGAATTCCTGCTTTTTGAAGAACACTCGAAAACTTGCAAAAAATATGAGACTTATTCCTTACAGGGAACTCCACGACTTACCGAGCCCATATAAGGCATTAATTTAATGACGCCTTTAATTTAGCGCTGTAGTATGCCAACCTTGCCTGAATTTCTAAATATTTATTGTCTCGAAGAGGATGACTTGCATGTTAATTACAAACAGTCAGTCCCCTGGCATCCCCACTTTAAGGAAATGGCGAAGTGGTGTGAATGAATGAATGGAGGTTAACTTTAAAAGCAATAAAATAACCTGTCAAAAAAAATCGTATTTAATGCCGTTGGCTGCGATTTTCTATACAAACAGTCAAGTCTGACTAGAGCCCTAACTAATCCTACCCCCACAACGTAAAACCTTCTAACTCCCTTTTTTCCGTTTTTCGATTTTTTTTTACATTTTCTTTTGTTCTTACTACAACACTTCAGTATACAAAAGTTAGTAGAGGTGTAAATTTTTTTGTGCTTTATTATTTTCACGTGCTTAGGAAGTTTTTACAGATAAAGTAATGAAAAAAAAAACTGTGAAAATGTTAAGTTCAACACGAACTTGAGAATCGCATGAAAGAAATAATTATATTACGTCAAAATTTCTTAATTTAACCTTCTACTCCGTCTTGATTGTTACTTTAACACGTCTCGCCGATGTTCTTCGTTCAATTTGAAATAAATATTTTTTTGTCTTGTGTCCCCTTATACCAGCAATACTAATTGCTGTTTGGAGATTCTCAAAAATTTTATTGGTGAAATTTATATGTAAATATTATATTGTGTTCAATTATTACTTATA
Source organism: Athripsodes cinereus (assembly GCA_947579605.1). Classification (NCBI taxonomy): domain Eukaryota; kingdom Metazoa; phylum Arthropoda; class Insecta; order Trichoptera; family Leptoceridae; genus Athripsodes; species Athripsodes cinereus. The sequence goes on along the minus strand of OX388324.1, from coordinate 2,568,403 downwards.
ATGTATATATTGACTTTTAATCAATTCTTTAATCTTTAACCTAGTTGTAAGGATTTCTTTGTAACCTTATGAGCGAAATACTGTTTTTTTTAGATAATAAAATTATTTTGAAAATAGGTATAATTATTTTTGTAAAAAATTTCTACAAATGGGATAACCTGTGAAATAATTGCAAATAACAAACATTTTTAATTCCGTGCTACAAAACAGGTCTTCCACTCTTTTCTGTTAGTTTTCGAACGTCCTGTAAAAGGCAGACATTCATAAAACATACCTTATTTAGACATTTAACAGCTTCAGTTCAACGATGAAGTATGCCATATGTCCAGAATGTCTTAACTTTTATTGTCACGTTGAGATCAACTAGCATATTTGTTTTGTGGGTAATGTTGTGTGTTGCTGGGCAGGTATATAATAATAGACGCTTTAATAATTATACACAATATATTAATAAGTAACAAGGTATTACAAGTACAGAGAGAGAGCGCGTGTGCACTGTGCAAGGTACAGATAATCAAAGAGGCCGCTTCGCGGCTTACAATCCCTAATATAACTTATACTTAGCTTGTAGTGTTGCCATCATCCAAAAATACCACAATATTTATTACGTGCTGTCGCTTACTGCCCCTCTTGTACCCGACGAGATCTTGATCCATTTGTGATTTGATATATGAGATCCCAAAAAATTATTGCTTCTAGAATTTGCATCAACTGTTTCGTGATTGGTGAACCTTTTATCGTGATAAAGAGAATGGTGGAATTTGGTGAAAACTTTGTCCATGGATACCCAAAGTGATCACTTGAGCCAGCCTAGAGCCAATTCGTAAGCATTAGGTCCCCTTTTGCACTTCTTCCGATTGTAAACATGGTTATGCAATCGAGATGTTTGATTGGTTTTGTCATCTGCACGTTGTACCCAAATCCGGTAAAACAATAAAAAATAGTAAATATTCTAAGCAGGTTAATGGATTGTTAAAAGTAACAGTAGCAGGTCTATAGAAACAACTGTTTTTTATCATTAATTAATAGTTTCACCCTGCTACCCAAACTACAATATTAATAAGTAACTGTAGGAATATAATATTATAGGAATATGTAAGTTGCTTTTATAACGAACCTGCTAATATTTCATTTAACACGATCACTTTCACCTTAATTTGATAGCTTTACTTCAGCTATTATAAAAGTAGAAATGACTTGTAAAATAAATCACTGATATTTTATAAATGTTTACAAAAAGCATTGATTTATAACTAGTGAATACTTTTATGTGATTTTTTATCAATGTGACTAATCTTATCGTTTATTCGTCATCAATACAACCATCTATTTATTTGTTTTCAAAACTGTCTTTAGTGTTCCAGAGCCATTTATGCAATTTTTATTAAACCTATGAATAAATGGATCCACAGATTTTCTTAAATCGCTATTTTAAAAAGGAAGTAAGCAAATTCCCTTAGCTTAAATGGAACTAATACTCTCTATCGTATGATTAACAACTACACCAATAATAAGTGTGACATTGACATATTCTCTTTCTATTATTCAATATCTATTATGCGCAAATTACGAGATTATGTGCAGAATTAATCATCTTGATTGTTTTACACAACTGTTCTTCTACATTTCCATGAATTCCATACCTCAGTATTCCTGTGAATTCCATTCCCTCGCTGTTCTCAATTGACAGTAATATAATTATCATTATTTAAATTTCATAATTGATTTGTGTTATATTTTTATACTAAATTGTTTCGTTTTCTCACTGATTTGTGCGTTATTCCAGTTTCTAACTAATTTAACAATAACCATTTTTTTTATTTCAGTATTTATACTTTTGTCTCTGATCATTTTTTATAATGTATGACAACCTTATGGGTTATTGAAATATATCAATCAACTCATTAGTATACACTTTTTAATTTGGCAATCTAATTGTTTCTTGTGATTTAGTTATTTTTGTTTGTATTTATTTGTGTGTTGTTTGAATTGTGTAACTGGTTATAAATAAATAAATTTAATATATATTTTAGGTATTATTCATTAAAATTTATTCATTCAGAACATTTTCTCGTTGCTAATTTATAATTTATATAAATCGCCTCATCATACTCCACGCTAGGATAACACGCTCAAAATTAAATTCATTCATTTTGGAGTAATTATTTTAACAAATAACCATTGTATAAGTTTACATATATGTTAATAACTGGTCATTTTATAAAACGAGTACTTTGTCATGATTGATGATGTTGTAGGTAATCAATAAACAGTAAAAAATAAAGAATAAAAAAAAAATAAGATTCACTATACCTACTACTTACGGATGAACTGGCAACCTGTTCTTTCACAATAATTAAGTTACTAGGCAACGTTTGTAAATAACAGTAGCAATTCTACTAATATCATTCACATTATTAATTACATTCCTAATACAGTTTACGAATAATCGGGTATTCAATTTAAATCAAGGTCTTCAGACTTCATGTAATTATAATAACTAACACATAACACACTGTTATCAGTTAAACTTTCATAGTTTGACCGTAGTTTTAATACATGGAAGTACGGAATAATAATAGCCTATAATAATCAAGTCTATCATTTAAGCAGATGGGTTGCCCAATACCCTTGGCCCTCAGACCCCGTATATTATTAAGGTGGTTGTGTTTAATATTTAATTATTATTACGGCCAACCAATACCTTGTAGGTACGTGTTACCACTGAGAAGTATCTGTTCTTATTATACTCGTAAGTTATGTACAATTTAATCTGAACCAGCAGTTGCTATTGCGAAAAAATAAGTGGTGGAAGTATCTTTATAAAGGTAGATATTGGGAATTGTATTAGTAAGAAGATTGTCAATGCATATTGAAATCAAACCGTAAATAAAGTCAAACTATGTAATTTTGTGTATCAAAGTAAGTTTAACTGCTAATTCACTGTGTCGATGTTTAGGTAGTAGAATTCCATATCGAAATAAATAAAACAAGCGTTTTATTCTACTATTGTTTTATTCGGTGAGAGAGACGTCTTTCGTCTTATAAGGACATTGTCAATCTCTCTCACCGAATAAAACAATAGTAGAATAAAACGCTAGATTTATTTATTTAACTGATTACTTAAATAAGGTTTCAAATGTCCTGTAAAAGACAGGTAGGTACCCGTAATTAAAATATTTTCAGTTCAGCTCACCAAATACTAGTTTAGACACGGAAGCGTGGAATATGAAAGCTGGTACAATAAGTAGGTTGGAAGCTTATTTATTAAGTAGACATTTATTTTGTAAAACTCGATATTATTTAAAGTAAAAATCATTTTTTTGAACTGTATTTATTTATAAAAATAGTGACCTGGTGATAGATAGGTAAATACCTGATCGGGAGATGTATAAAGAGAAGCGCAAGTTTTAGTTTCTCTATTCTAACATATTAAGAGTAAACATCACTATGTCATAGCATTTATATAACTTATTTTCTTTGTTGATATTACTCAAATATGTAATATGGATGTGCCATTTATTTTAAGAATAAATATATCAAATAGGCATACCCTCGAAAATCGCTATACATGATCAAATAATATAAAAAGAAAACAATTAAAAGCGCGTACTGAGCTTATAAGTTGTATTGGATGTGCCATGGCAGATTATAAAAATCACAATATGATATTTATACCAAAATCAATAGGTACTTAGTTAATAGGCTCGCATGGTTCACCTATCATTATTTCAGCATGAATCTACTGTTAGGTTAAATATTATTATAAGTTGAATATGATAGCAATAATATGAATGAAGGATCTTAGGTATATAATAATATAAGTTATTTTTTGTCATCTTTGACATGCAAGACCATAGAATATTATATTACGGAGATATTGTCATATATTATTAAATATATTTTTTATCAAAATAAAAACACGAATTGAATTTAAGTCTGTTTGCCCAATAAAATGTATCAGATTCACAGAAACTAAACAAATAATATTAAAAAGACAATGTTGTAGGTGGCCTTTCAAAATACAATAAAATAAACCAATGTAAAAATAAAGACAGTGTAATTTATCGACCAGCGGTTATTGGTGGCAGTTTATAATAATAAAAAGTTTGAATTTAAAAAAAAATAACAACTCTTTTTTAATATATATTACTACTGAGTACCCTGGTTATTTTATTAATTTGTCAGCCGGGTTTCAACAGCTTCCGCTTTCTTCGTCGGAGAAATGTTAAATGAAGCATTATTACAAAAGGTAGATTTTGTAATCAATCAGTTTTTGTAATCTTTAGATCGAAAGTCGGCTAGTTGATTTAAATGATGTAAAATGAAACACTATTACAAAAGGTAGATTTTGTAATCAATTAGTTTTTGTAATCTTTAGATCGAAAGTCGGCTAGTTGATAAAAATGATGTAAAATGAAGCACTATTACAAAAGGTAGATTTTGTAATCAATTAGTTTTTGTAATCTTTAGATCGAAAGTCGGCTAGTTGATTAAAATGATGTAAAATGAAGCATTATCACAAAAGGTAGATTTTGTAATCAATCAGTTTTTGTAATCTTTAGATCGAAAGTCGGCTAGTTGATAAAAATGATTTAAAATGAAGCATTATCACAAAAGGCAGATTTTGTAATCAATTAGTTTTTGTAATCTTTAGATCGAAAGTCGGCTAGTTCATAAAAATGATGTAAAATGAAGCATTATCACAAAAGGTAGATTTTGTAATCAATTAGTTTTTGTAATCTTTAGATCGAAAGTCGGCTAGTTCATAAAAATGATGTAAAATGAAGCATTATCACAAAAGGTAGATTTTGTAATCAATTAGTTTTTGTAATCTTTAGATCGAAAGTCGGCTAGTTGATAAAAATGATGTAAAATGAAGCACTATTATAAAAGGTAAATTTTGTAATCAATTAGTTTTTGTAATCTTTAGATCGAAAGTCGGCTAGTTGATTACAAAATCTACCTTTTGTAATAGTGTATCATTTCACATTTTTCCGACGATGAAAGCGGAAGCTGTTGAAAGCCCGCTCGCAAATTAATTAAGTCACTAATGTTTTGTTTCATTTTAATTTGCAATTGTATGAAAATATTCTACTGGTTTCCCCATTTATAGAAGTTACCGTGGTGTAAGGTACATAGAGTAAACGTAAGATTATTGGTAGAAATGTTTTTATGAAGAAAGATCTTCCAATTAACTAGAAATTACGTTTTGATAGTACATACTATACTTTACACATCTCATATCAAATGCCTTTTTATGATATTTTATATTACTCCTTTAACAAGATACTCGACAACATGGATACAAAAGTTTTAAAACCATTTCTCGTATCGTAAAAATGTTCACTGTTTTGAGTAGATACCTACTATATTTAACAATATATTAACCGTTTATTGGTAAGAAAAAGCATGTTACCATACCACTACCCCACTGACTGACGTTGAGCTTTTTATCAAAATAAGTTTATCGGTTTACGTGTTGTTGATGGTATTAGAAGCTTTGAGTTTTATGTACTTTGAAAAGTTCAACAATATACAATAAGATTTTATTTTTACAATGAAATGATTTTTGGCAAATAGCAAACATAAATAAGACGCTTAATCATATGAAGATTATTATAAGCTTTAACTTTCATTCATGTTTCAATGCCATTTCAAGCTTTTTTAAGCTTGTATTATTCAAGGTTGTCGTTAATCTTTGAAAAGAAACAGTTTTCTGTAACGTATGTAAAACACAGAATTCCATACAAAACCTAAAACCCTGACTCATTTACAAAAGTGAGGCAAAAAATCTATGAATTTTTGACAGAACGGTTGGCGAATGCGTGCGGTGTTTCCTACATTTTATGAAGTATTTCTCGCATTTTTAAAAAAAATATGTCATTTTTACATTTATAAAAACTTAATTGGACATTTTTTGAAGTTCTTTTCGACGTTTTAAGCGATTTACCATACTTCTTTTCGCCAACCGATCTGTCAAAAGTGCCGAAAAATGGTGCCTCACTTTATTACAATGAAAATACATACGAGTACTCCATCTAGGTATTATATATAAAAATCTATGATGTAAAATTTATGCGTCAATAAATAGTTGAAATGAAATCAAAATGATGTCACTAAGGTATGTAATTATGTAAGTCTTCACTTTTTTGTAACATATTTGTTGCATAAAATCAGCAGTGTTTTGTAAGTCATTTTGAAAAAATATTGTTGACATATTAAGCTATGTTTATATATCTATTTTATTTTATTTTGTTGAACGATATATCTCTAAATTTGAACACAAAAAAAAATACCAAATTATTGACACAGTACATATGTGGATATTTTCATAACCTGAAATTAGTCTATTTAATTCAGCATTACAGAGAAGGTAATAGATAGTGAGAGATATTATTATGATCATATGAAATTATTATGTAGTGTAAAAAGTTTATCGATATAATGAATACAAAATTGTTTTTAGGTTTTACTATGATTTATTTGTTAAATAAGTTACCAGGTTTCGACCTATGAGGTCATTGTCAAACTCTATGACTCGTTTGAAATAACTCGTTAAATAAGTTACCAGGTTTCGACCTATTTATACAATGATTTTTATTTTTATTTATACAATGATAATATGCAAACAAGACTGGGTGTGTGACTGACTTCTCACCGGAGACTTCACGGATTGGAACATCCTTAAAACTTCATATTTATAGCTTTTTGAAGAAGACGTCCTACCTATATATTTATATCATACAGTTAGCATATTGATTTCTCCACTAATTGTAAAAAACTTGACGAAAGATTGAGAGGGAATACGCTCATATGAAATCGTTTTATGGTACAGAGAAGATGCTACGAAAGTACAAAGAAAGCACGTACATCCGAGAACTATGTAGCCTAATCACGTGGATCAAATTTTCGAGAACGGCCGAGTGTTGAGTAAGAGAAATCGAGTGAGAATATGAGAAATTGAACGAACATGGAAGAAGTGAAATCAGTATGTAAGGAGCTGTGTGGCATTCTGTCCTCTCTCCCTACCACACATGGAATATGACATGTCGATATAGTACCTATAGTAATATTATTAAGAGAAGGTATTTATTAATTTACTCGCCCGGTATTTGACGGGTATTGTGAATATGATTGTACCTACTATCTACTTTTTAAAAACGTACTTCAAAGAGCTATAAACCTTTTGTTATTGACCTTCTATCAAAATCGAATACATATTCGACTATTTAACTACTGTTTAACCGTGTAATCACATGCTTTGGAAATTGTACTGCGCGCCAATATCGAAACTAATACATCTTTTCGACGAATTCATACTGTATATTCTGGCGGGTGAATGAGTATGTGTATTTGGGAAGTATGTTTGCGAGGGATGGAAGATACGAGAAGGACGTCGAAAGAAGAAAAGTCGCCGGTGCTAGAGTGAATGGTGCACTTCGACCCATTGTTAGCAACAGCAATGTATCGAACATGGCTAAAATGCTGGTGCACAATACCATTCTGGTACCGACACTTATGTATGCAAGTGAAACTTGGACGTGGTTGAAGAAGGACGAGAGTGGAATAAACGCCGTGGAAATGCGTTCACTAAGAAGAATGGTTGGTAAAACTTTGCGGGATAGAGTGAAGAATGAGGATATCAGGAGAATGAGCGGATGCGAGAAGAGTGTTGTGGATAGAATGCGTGTAAATAAGGTACGATGGTTTGGACATGTTGAGCGAATGCAAGATGAAAGAATGACGAAGAGGATGTATTTGTCTGAAAGAGGAGGTGTGAGGAAGCGCGGACAGCCAAGAACCACGTGGCTTGAGCACGTGGATCAAATCCTTAAGGACGGCCGCGTGTTGAGTAAGAGAAATCGGCGAACATGTATGAGAAACTGGATGAATGTGGAGGAAGCGAAAGAAGTATGTAAGGATAGATCTATATGGCGTTCCGTTCTCTCTGCCTACCCCTCCTGGGACACGGCGTGAGGGTATAGATAGATAGATAGATATTCTGGCGACCGGCTAAGTCCCGTACCATAATATGCAAAGGCATGAACCCAGTCTCTGACTACAACTTTCACCTTATAATTATCTCCTGCGTAAAACAATAATAATAATAATGACATAATTGTACTTCTATCGTCCACCAGGATAGTAAGAAGGTTTTTGTCCCTGTAGCTCTGTAAGTGATCTCCCATGATTAAACTATTTCATAGAACATCATGGAAGAATCAACTCGAATAATATTGGGTTCTTCATTTTGAATATAAATTTATTTTAATATTTTATTGTTTTTGTTATTTAAATTTTATTTTTAATCTTATATTGTGGTCAAAATGTAGAATCTATTATTGTTTTGTTAAGTAAATGAGATATGAATAATAATGATCTTACCTTCATGGAATGCATTTTATTTATTTTTATTTACACACATCCACTACTGTTAATTTTAATAACATTTACATTTTATATTTTATTATCAATTTTATTTTAAATATATTTTTTCCTAAATTTCTGTATTCAATAGTTTTTTTCTGTATTCATTTTATAAATTTATGTTTCAATTCTATTCATTACATTTTTCACGGCGTTGGCTAAAAGAAATTGGATTTGTAATTATTGTCCCCCAATTTTTGTCAACATATTTTTACTTTATTTTACTTTTTTACTTATTCATTATTCTACATTTATTTCAAACAAGTTTATAGAGAAATGCATTAAAAATATAGTCGATATACAGAGGGCGAGTTTGTCGCAAAGGCGCAAATTCTTTCAATTAACCCTAAAATATCCGATTGAAATATGAAAATTTATGATTAGTATATTTGGGGCAATTACTAACCCCACTCAACATTTATAGAATTTTAAGGGTTATATAAGAAGCTTACAAATTTTTCCAATAACATCACCTACGGCGCTAGTGTACATACAACAGTTTGTTCTTTATATCGCTTTTGTAATAGGTATATTATTGCCGTAACATTTCGACTTATCAAACATTTTGTTCCGTGTTTAGTCGAGATACGAACCACTCAAATGGTAAATAATAGTAGCATTGTTGTATATTATTTTATAACGTGAGTTAATACAGTATAAACTTGAATAAGCGAGAAATATGGTAAGTGTATCAAAATAATATTTGATGATGATGATGATGATGGTAAGTGTATCAAAATAATATTTGATGTAAATCTATGTTTTTTACACTTATTTGCTTATTATTCTACATATCAATGAAATATACAAAAACTAAATTAACAAATAGTTATTAATCTCTCGATCAACAATATCTTATCTGCTTACAAATTTAAATTATATGGTGCAATTAAAAATAGTTGTTTATTTTTTATTTGCAATTAAATTTACAAGGACCTTATTTGAATATATTGACTTGACATAGGTATTAGAATTATCTCGCCAACATTTATTTTACCTTGTGTCTATTCTCGAATTGACATATTTTTTTTACTATTTTGTTTCGTATTTACATTCATATAAACATTATACAGATTTACTATTACTGTAATATTACCCTGTTATTGTAATTACAAGGATGAATGTAAATAAGTTACGATGGTTTGGGCATGTGGAATGAATGAATGAGGACAGAATGACCAAGAAGACATATAAGAGGAATGGTGTTCGGAGACGTGGACGTCCGAGGATCAAATGGCACGATCATTAATCAAATCCTACAGAACGGCCACGTGTTGAGTACATTGAACAGGAGAACATGCGTGAGGAATTGTTTGACAGTGACGGAAGCGAAAAATGTATGCAAAGGATAGAAGGAAGTGGCACTTGATCCTTTCTGCCTAACCCGCAAGGGAAGTGGCGTGATCGTATGTATGTAGGTATATTACCTTTATGTTTATAAAGTTTATGTTTTAATTATGTATACTGTAGACACGTCTAATTGGTAGGTTGACCCGATCAGATCTACATTATTCTCTCTTTTTATTTTTCATACATAATTATATGTTTCGTCAACCAACTGTATGTGCCTGAATAAATGTAATAAATTAATGAATAAATATTATTTCAATTAATTTAGGTACCTATAGATTTTTTTTTAAATGTACCTATTCATTCCAGAATAGTACCTACATACAAACAAACATCAAGAACAACATTATGGAATAATTTTTTTTTTTTTTAATATAATTAGGCAATCCACCCCTTGGAGTGATTTGTGCCATCCTGTTTCGTTGAAATTAAACCTATCTACAGAAGTGATAAGTATAGGTTAGTCCAATAAATCAGATATTAATGTCATTGTACTTAAGATACTTAGAGATTTGTCGAAAGTGTGGAATATATTGCCCCACTAGATTAAAATTTGTTCTAGGGCAATACCAAGAAAAAAATACAAAAAGGTACAAAAATACAATTTAAAAATATAACAAAAAAATACAATTTACAATAAAAATACAATTTAAAATTATAACAAAAAAATACAACTCTTTCGTGTACACTTGAATACTTTGAATCAAAACAATTAAAAATAATAAAAATATAACCAAAATTATTTAAATTTTACTATATTTATCAATAATAGTAACCTAGTTTCGATATAGCGAACATACAGTTTCTAATATCAATCGGAAAGAATATGCATTTGAAACCAATTAAGTTTAGCATCCCTGCGTTCTCACAGACAAAATAAAGGGTAAAGAGGGCTTAGTTTCTCTTTGTTGATAGATAATTGTTTTGATAAATGATGTTACATATTCAGTCATATATTCAGTTGTGATTGGCAAGCAAATTACTTTTGATATTATCTTACCACTGAACAGTGATTCATAAAATATTAGAAATATTTTTTTTTATAAATATTATTTGATGTAAGATTTATTTAAAAACTAAAATTTACAGTGCATATTATAGTGTACTTGGGTTCATTTAGAGCCTTAATTCATAAAAAGAAACAAACTTTTACATGAAAAATAATAAGTTATTAGGCATTAGTACATACATAGTCATACATACCAGCACGCCGCTTCCCTCGCGAATTCGAATTTGAAAAAATGTCTCGTCACTATCCATAAAAGTCACAGAATTTATTATTTCTATTATTTTTTTCAAGTGAATACAAAAATACTGCGTTTATCTTTTAAACACCTTATCAATATGAAATGATTTTTATATCTCCCTGTATATAAACATCGCATGATAAACTAACATTTATTCATATAATTTAAATGCTCATACTGGCTCAAATCATTATTAAAATACTTATACTACATACGTTGATACTTCCTCAAACCATCATCATCATTCACCATGTCAAATCAAAACCATATGAGGTACATTGAAAGAAGACCCACCTCACACCCAGATATTTCAGGAATCATAGACTCCTACTTTTATTTCCGCACATTCAAACCAAAACTGTCCCCATGGGCGCACCATTGGGGCAGACTTGAAAAGAAGTAGGTATACGAAATATAATCGTCAGTAGATCCATGAAACTTCATATGTGATATTTTTTTTCAAAAATAAGATTAATGTCAAATTGCTCGTCTTGTCTGCCGATGAAATAACCTTTAGGTACTGTGAAAATAAAGGTGATCTACACCCGAAGAGTATTTTCTATCAGGAGAGGTTTGAACTCCCTTGCCGACTTATTCCACCCCACGATATAAACATAATAGTTTTATGTGAGAATGTATTAATTTTTCTAAAGAAAACTAATTCCTAAAAAAAACAATTAAAAAGAGTACAGAAATATTTTTATCTTTCACTGTATACAGTTAACGTTTATTTTTTAAAGATGTATCTGGGGGTCTTTTACAAACCCAAATACAACCTTTTACACCTTTCACAGTAAGCTAAAAACTTGTGCCGCGAAAGGGTAGTTTGCCGCCACCTGGTATCGAACTGCGCGTCTCATGTGCACGAGACCGAGATTCCACCGTCCTCCACTCTGCAGGCTACCGACGAACTCTTGAATTTTTAGAGAACGATAATATCATTAAGAATATTGTATAGGTACTTACTTATATTAATTATAAAAATTTTATCTTCAAGACCACGTCCTTATTATCTATCATCTTTCACTGTATGCCGTTACAAGATGTCATAAAAAACATTGCGCAGGTACTTATATTTAATATAAAATATTATTAGATAATACAAACAGTACTAGCCATATTTCCCCATGCCCACTCATTTTGTTATTAGTTATCGCATGTTTGTTTGCATATTTACCTACAAACAAAGGCGCATCCAGGACTTTTTCTCAGGGGAGGAGCAGTGACTTTGCATTTTCTAATTATATTTATTCTGACCTATCAAACACGCAAACCCTTTTCTTTTATTCTCCACGATTTGGTAATTTGCCTAACAATCAAAATTCATACCCTTCATCCTCAATCAGATTTTCATTTTTGTTATTGGAATTTGAAAATTTTCACGTTCTTCTCGTTTTTGATCAATAGTTTTAGAGCCACATTATAATATTTAATCTGACTTCTAATGAAGGGCAGATACCCGTTCAAAGCCAATTTCTCGTTATTTTCCCATACTTTAATCAAACTAATAAAAATAAAATTTATGGCACGATATAGAACACAAGCAATTACTGAGTTATTGAATAATGTACATAATACAAATAAATGATATTTTTCAATGGACGACTTTATCGCAAACTAAATTTGTCTACATTCCTACTGTTTTCGAAATCCTAGGGGGAGCAGTTGCCCCTTATTGCCCCTCCTTAGATACGCCCGTGCCTACAAATATCAAATATGCAAACAATAATTTCGTGAAATAAACTGACGTATCAATGCCTGAACAATTTTCATAATTCTCGCTGAAATTCAACTATAAATTTTATAATATCGATGAATGTATGTATGTTTGTTTGTCCCTCAGGTCTGCTTACACAGATTCTGTGGTGCCGCGTAGAGGTGCTAAAGAAGTGTTTTGATTTTTGAATGGCCCTTACGGTGGTTTTTCTTGACTAGTTTATTATTATACCTTTTATAATGTTCAATGATAACATTTGGCAACATTAATTAGCCTCTGCACGAACTGCCGTCTTTATGACACGTTTAAGGATAATATTTTTTTTAAATCTTATTGATTAACAAAAATATTATATATTTTATTCTATGTTCCTTGAAAAATCCCGGATACATCATCAAATATCTCATAGTAATCAATGTGATAACGTGAAAGCAAAACAGGTTGACAACAGGAGTAATCGAACCCAGAATGTCTCAATTGAAAGTCCGAAACTCTACCACATGCAGGGCTACTCTTGACACAATCTAAATATAATCTTAATCTAGTCTTGATCTTGATCATACGACGCGCAAAGGGGCTATGGTAAAAATACCACGCTACAGCTACCGCGAGATTGGTATGTACGTATTTTTGACTAATAGTCACTTCGCACGTGGTATGATTAAGATTTAGATCGTATTTAGATTCTGTCAAGAGTAACCCTACAGGTCACCGGATACCTCATTATGACATATTTACACTATTGTTTAAACCGTATCTTAAACTTGATATGAAAATTGAACAAACCTTTCTTTCTACTTGCAACTTCAATTTCATTGAGAATATTTTATTTTTGTACATAGTTGAAAAGCATGCCGAGACTTCTTCTCCATGCGGAGTCCTCGGTAATAAATAGGTTTCCTACTTTCTTCTAAAAAAAAATTTCGATTGTCTTGTGAAAGACAAATATTAGCAAAACTTCATAAATAAGAAAATTACGTCACACCTAGCATTCAGCAATAAGAGATTCCTCTCGTCTTAATGAATTGTCTTCGATTTTTATTGCTAGACAAAGGACGACATGCTGCATATTTTTTACATACTATGCAGTTAGTCTACTGACTCTCCCATTTGTGGAATATGCCATGTATAATAATATGCCGGGAATAATATGTTTTTAAATATGTGGAAACTTTACTATAGTATTTTTAAAATTCATTATTTTCTTTCTGAGTAAAGCCGTGTTTTAAGCTAGTAGCCATATTATTATTTACATTTCATTAAATATTCGTCCGTGTTTCAGTTTTTCTACCAACCAACCTTGAACCTGCTGTCAAAATATCATTGAAATATTCGTGTCCGTTTTATTCAAAAACATTTTGAACATGAAAATATTTTCTATATTTGTTGCATTTTATAGACACTTTTTTAAACTTGTTTAGCAAAATTTCATCACGGCATTTTTACAAATAATGAAATAATACTATAAAATAATTTAACGCCGCATCCTTTGTGAGGGAGGTATAGAGGACAGAACGCTATAGAGAGATATCCTAACAAACGCCATTATTATTCTATCCTTTCCATATGAAATAAAGCTTTCAAAATTCAGTTACGATATCATTCTTTCTCAAACATATTTTAGAGGCACTAGCTATGTAATAATAATAATAATAATAATAAAACTTTATTGACAGAACATAATAACATAATTGTACAGACACACATAATAAATACAAACAATGTTCTGTCAAATGGCGGTGTAATAGTTTCTAGACATTAAAAAAAAATTGAAAGACTAAAATTAAAAACACGTCCAAGACATGAACAGATCTTCAATGATGTAGGTACACCGAAAAGCACAATAGCGTATTTAAAGTTAAATAACAATAATAATAGTCATTCAAGTCAAATTTTAAAAAATAAATCCTTCTTATAACAGAAAGCCACTTTATTCCAACCACTCTACGGCCCTCAATCTTCCCTTCTATGACCAGTTGTAAGATTGCATATTTTTTCCAACTAACCTAATCTTTTGTTATAGAGTTCGTCGGTAGCCTGGAGGTAGAGTCTCGGCCTTCAGAACAAGGGGTCTGTGGTTCGATCCCAGGTGCCGGCAAACTCCCCTTTCACGGCACAAGCTTTTAACATAGTGTGAAAGGTGTATAAGGTTGTATTTGGGTTTATAACAAACCCAGTTATATCTTTTTAAAGAAAAAAATTATCATATTTAATCATTCATTCAACATGAATAATTTTAATTTTTCCTTTATTTGTACCATAAAAGCCTCTCTTACGAGCAGACTATTTGCGTATAATAAACATACAAAATTTCCCCTCCGTATCACAAAATAAAATATACTGAATTTACTAAAACTATTTCAGCAAAACATGAAAAATATTAGTTTCTCAACTTCAAAAATCAAAATACCTTTTTGATCATATTTTTAAGCACTATCCCACGGTGTCGAATTATTGAGAGCTTTGAAAGTTTTTCTACGTGCTTTATCTAAGAGCTTGCAGTTTGTAATTCACTGACTGACTATTACTGGTCTTGTTAAAGTTTTAGAGTCATTGGAAGTTAGATAATATGAATTATTATTCCTAACACAAGTATACCGATTGACAAGATTGACAACTTAAAGTTTTGAAATCGTTGAATATAGAAATATGCGTTGTAGAAAATAGAGATGAAACGTTCACCCGGTACATTGTGTTCGGAATCCTGTTAATTCGGCTTAGCTTAACTATCCAACTGGATTTTGAATCATGTATCGACTATACAGTGAGTTTTCGAATGTCTTGTAAAAGGCAAAAATTATGTTCTAAAAAAGGAAGATATTTTACACCTTAAATTCAGCTGTGAGTTTTGCCACGCATCCTAAATGTCTTAATTTTATGTTGGCACGGAGAGGATAGTTTGCATTTTTATTTATTTTTATTTGTCTGCTGGCTACCCCTCTTAAATAAAATGTCATGATGGGATAATATTAGTAGTAGCTGGTAGAAAATTATACAATCTAGATTTCTGGCTTTATTCACGTAGAAAGTGATATTCTTTCAATGTCATAAGTAAAAAATTCTAAATTAGAATCATTTCTATTACAAGCACACATTTGTTTTGAGTTAAGTAATATCTTGGATTACTATAATTTCGCTAGTTTATGGAACCTGGGAAGTCAATATATTTTTATTCCCTTATTATAAATTAATAGACAAATCGATAGGCGACAATAAAATTAATACACTTTTTGCAAACTTATCTGCATTGAACGAATTCCTGGGTAGGAAAATATAATTTTGCATGATTCTTACTAAGTTATTGTACTTTTTTGAAACACCTGCTTTTTACAGGATTTTTGCAAACTTACACAAAACAGTATTTGGCCATTTATTGTGTATTAATAACTAGATCTTAATCGAATTTTTTGTGACACTAATCTATCGTATGGCTGTTTTGTTAAGAATCTTGATGAATCAAATGATAATTTCCTTTTATTTCTGTTTCCGCCGGATATCTGATTAAGAAAAGGTATCCGTTTTTTGGTATACTGCCAAACCAATCCCACTTTATCCCTAGTTTGAGGAACTTCCACGTATTCCTTGAAAAGTTTGAGGGACAATGAGGACACCTTCCCGCTATCCTTATAGAACCTTAGAACAAACTTATAACTTTTGTTTGGAGCTCTCGTATAACGCTCGACTTTTTGGAATAATTTTCATAAATGGGTCCAAAATACAAAACCCCTTCTAGATGCTTGTGAAAGTTGACTCGAATATGTAAAATGTATGTGGATTTAATCTTTTGTCAGGAGGTTATAAACTTTTTTTGAAAATCTTGATCCGAAAAACAGATTTTCGTATAAATTAAAAATGATCATATTCGGATTACAATTGAAAAATAATATAAGAGACAGTCAGTCAGTCAGCTCAGAATACTAATTTCTTTACTTTTGTGTGTTTAACCAGACAAACAGTTTAAACTCCATGATTATTTGTGAACAGTTTACGGAGAGCCTTTGTGAGTTGATATTTTGAATAGTATACATAATATATTTCATATATTTATCAAAATACCAACATAAACTTGTAATAAAAAAAAATCTAAAAAATGTTTAAAAAACCAACAAAGTAATACAAAAATACTTGGCCCTTTTTTAATGCAGCACGTAACTGCAATCGGGATAAAAAATACCCATGCAATTTAAACTTGATATCACGTGGAACAAAGTAATGATGTAAATCAAGTAACGCAAGTATTTCTAAAGATGTCATTGAGGTAAGTTGAATTATTATAAGTTAAATTAAATATCGATATTATTGACCAAAAGTACTTGTTGGAAATCCATTTTAAGATGAATTGAAAAATAGACACAGTATGTAGTCAACTTTCAAAAGACTTTATAAACTTCGCTTAGGCACCAGTATTCGGAGACTCTTGGTCTTGACTCCATCATCAGGCGATTAAAAAAAGTGAAACAAGCAGTTTTTATAACTTTTTTTTCAATATTCTTTTGTTTAAATTTTATAAATACTGCTTGTGTCTGTATCTAATTTCATTTTTTTTTTCTAAACGCCTGATGATGGAGTCGAGAGTCTCCGAATGCTAGAAAGCGAAGTTAATAAAGTCAATTGGAAGATAACTCAATATTGTGTTTTTTTTTTCTATTCATCTCAAAATAAAGTTAAAGTTAAAAGTCCTCAGTAAAGAATGTAAATTTTCGAGTTTTCTTAAAAAGGCGGGTGTTTATAAAACCTCATTTATAAGAAAATTAACATTTACATTTCAGCGATCAGGTATGCCACCCATCCTGAGTAACTTAATGAATACAACCACTGTCTGCGTGCGTCTTTTTATAACCTGTCTGCATGCGTCTTTTTATCCGAATATTTAAATAGGATACAAGTATACAAACCAGCAGGGTTACTCTTGACAAAATCTAAACACGATCTTAATCTTAATCATACGACGCGCGAAGTAACTATTAGCAAAAAATACGCGCATACCGATCGCGCGGTAGCGGTAGTGCAGTGTTTTTGACCATAGTCCTTTCGTGCGTCGTATGATCAAGATCAAGACTAGATTAAGATCGTATTTAGATTGTGTCAAGAGTAGCCCTGCAGCCGCTTGTAGTAATCTGAATACTTATTTTATTTTACAACACACATTTTTTTTTATTTTTCAGTTTACTGACATGAGGGACATGCGGTTGACGTATAATAAATTCACAATAAATTTTATCTTTAAAGTGTAACGCTCTTTAAATCTCGTACTGTACATACACATTCCAAATATTTTAAAAAAAGAATAAAATGATACATAAGTACCACATTAATTTTGGAATTTCATTCAAAACATTTTTTTAAATTACCTCTATTTAAAAAATATTATTCCCGGTAAATGAACGAAAATTCATCTTCAAAAACATTTTACTTTTTTGCAAATAGAGATTTTTAGTATTTTTATTATTCTTATTATCAAAATTAGCATCATTTATGGTTAACACTTTGTAGAGGCTTTTTTTATTATAGGTATTTTTATTTTTTTTAATATTTTAATGAGCAACGCCTTTGAAGTGTACAGAGCTACCTGTGATAATATCAAATCCGACATCTAATATATAAAAGGAACTCGTGTGTGTTACAACACTTATAACTCAAGAATGGCTGTACCGATTTCAATGATCTCTGATTTGTTGGATTCTTCTCCGCCCGGAATAAACTATAGGCTATTAAAACATCTTACAAATTCACAGTAAGAAAAAATACGAAGAAAATCATTTACGCCATACATTTTTAATTTCAAAAATAAAAACAATATGGAGAGTTATGGCGCTTTAAGCGCTCCCACGTCGCCTGTTGCATTGTGCTATAATAATCCTTATGTTCTGCTGTATTAAGAATCAAATTACTATAATCAATATGAAAATGGTGTGTCAAACTGATGAATTAATATTTTTGTACTATAATCTGTCACATAAATGTGGACGTGAACAGATTACATTTGAAATTGTATTTTATTATAGCAGATGGAAAACTATTATTGAACCATAAATTGTGCTATTAAAGATGAAAATAAGAATGTGTTCATGTAGTTCTGTTGAAGATTGTGTTGTGAAATTTGTAGGCAGAGAAGAAAAATTACGAAGAAAATTATTTACGCTATACATTTTTAATTTCAATAAAAATGCAATATGGAGAATTATACAAAATCAACGATGAAGCAGCGGTGGACAGGGATCTCTGGAGGATATACCTAGGGGCAATGGGCCCCCGACCGAAGTAAGACAAGGGGAAGAAGATGTATGTATGTAATCATTCATTGATTCTTAGGCGGTACGAAGTTCGCTGGGCCAGCTAGTAATTAATAAATAAGCACGAGTATTTTAGATCCACGACACATCTTGCGGAATTTCGTCGAAAGTTCGTAAATATTTTTTTTTTGTTATTAAATTGACAATGTTATCGTTACACAGTATGGAGAACTGGATATTTTTTGTTTTTTTTTTGTGGTACTAATTATGAAAACCGGAAATGTTTCATATTCTTATTCCATTCCATATGAAACCTTAACCAAGGGGGAGGGATAAAAAAAGGTAGAAACTTATATCGAATGATCGACAGAAAATACCAAGAGAAATTCAAAATTGTTTCTTAAATTTTCCAAATTATATTTATTTATTTTTGTGCTTTTTTATTATTAAAATCAATAAAGCGTTAAATAAACTCTAGCTTTAATTATTATTGTCTAACAAACTGGCCGAATCAGGGGGGCTGAAAACATCTCATCTTTTAGGAGACTGTGTGTGCGCTATGTCAAAGAGAGATTCTCATGATACAGTATATTGTAATGTTGATTATCGAAGTATGTATATTTAGTATAGTATGAATTTGTCTAGTTTAATTTGTAATTAAGTAGTGTATGTATCACTTAAACCTAGTTTTTAAGTTAAAAAAATGTGTTATTTTTTATGACTTTATTAAACAAAAATAAAAATAGAATAAAAAAAAATAAAAAAACTCACACAAAACCATATGCTTGTATCGAGAAGGTGAAGTAAATCGATACCGGGGTTCAAAGCCGTAATCTCTCGATCGAAAATACTGTCCGGCTGCCGATTTCCATTATTTTCACAAGCACGTCATCTTTAATAAAACGTAGTTTTTTTTTTTAATATTTTGTCTGCAATTTTCGAATTATTTTTCGCCACAATGCTGTCATCTAAATAGTCATTTGGTCGCACAAAATGTATTAAGTGTTCGTTCACTTAAATATTATGTCGTCGCTCATATTCAGTCGCCCAGTCAGTAATTCTGTATTTTTATGCCACCTTAAATTTGAATTTCCTGCTACTCATGTAAATAATATCCGTTTTGAAATAAGTGTGAAAAATGATAATACCGTCCAAAATTCGTTGAGTATGGTCGAAACCATAAACTTCAATGAACCCTTTCAGAGTAAGAAAAAAAATATTTGTACAAATTTTTTTTTTAATAATTTCATAAATTTTGTAATTAATTAAATCTATTTAGGTAGGTACTTACCTTGTCCGTCGTGAATTCGACGTGCGTGTATGAGAAATAATTGTATGAACATCCACATGGAAAAAGCGAAAGAAGTTTGTATGGATAGATCTCTCTGGGTCTCTCTGTCTACTCCACCTGGAATACGGGATGATGGTATAAGTAGAGAGAGAGAGTTTTTTTTATTGTAGATACTTCCAAGAAAAATATTTTAGGTCAGGATTTTTTATCAAACCACTACTAGCGCCATCGTGTATTATCATAAATAATTAAAGAAAATATAACCAACATTTGAAGGATGTCATGACTCATCGTAGTGATACTTATTTAAAGTACGACACCCGTATAATGTTGTAATGTGTCCAGATAAAGGTTCAGGCAGATCATTTATTAACTCATTCGTCGTATCACGTTGGAGTACTGCAATGGCATCCTCGCAAATCTTCCACAATATCAACTCCAGAGGATTCAGTCCGTTTTTAATGCGGCTGCACGTTTCATTTATCAACTGAATCGCTCTTCACACATATCTGTCACCCTTCAATCTCTTCACTGGCTCAGATGTCCGGAGAGAGTTGAATTTAAAATGTGTTTGACAGTATTTAAGGCACTTCATGCTATGGCCCCAGAATATATCGTGGAACTCTGTGGTAGACAGGCGTTAAGTCATAGACAGACAACACTTAGGTCTTGTCAAGATATAACAACTAAATTGGAGGTGACCAGTACTGTATCGAAACCAGTGTACGTGGAGCATGCTTTTGCAATATCTGCACCTGTAGTCTGGAACAGGCTTCCACAAACGATCAGAGAAACTCAGGACATATCTCGTTTCAAGAACCAACTGAAAACTTATCTATTCAAGAAATCTCACGGAATAATTCAAGCACAACCTTAGTTAGCAAAGAGCACCCTTGAGGTGGATTTTTTTCACAAAACGGCGCTTTACAAATCATCCAAATAATAATAATAATAATATGTGGAACGCAGTACGTTGAAGACGAAGTTATTCATATATTCTAGTGTTTTAATTTACATAATCAAATAGGGTAACAACACCATCCCATATGTACTAAGTTTAAATAAAAATATTTTTTCATGTAACGTGTCATTTTATTATATTGGACACTCATGTAGTACGAGAACTTGCCGCAAAAATCATTGTGGCGCTTCTGGACACGGTGTGAACAATAAATTTGAATTGAATCTACTAAAGTAGGTACACCATCGTGCACGTTCCACTTTTTATTCCAAGAAAAACTGTCTATGGACGAAAACAAATGATTAAAAATACGAATACTTATACAATATTTTTTGTGGTCACGAGTTTTCTCAAATAATAATTTAATTAGATTTGCTTACTATGTGTACCTACGATGTATGTAGGATATAGATATATATTTGTTTATTCATTACAATTTATTTTTGTCCTAGTTATACATGTTTAAATTTTTATTGGTAAATCACATTCAATTGTTGTATATATATATTTTTTTGTTTGTCTAGTAATTTTAATCATTTTAAATTCAATTTATCCTTTGTACCTGCATGTGAAGTTTGTTTCAGATTATATATATATATCTTTTTTTTCATTAATTTATTATCATGAAACTGTAACTGTATATTAATGTCTTCGTCTGTCAAATTGTTTTAATTGTTGTTTTTGTTTTATTGTTCAACATGTAAAAGGCTCTGCCGTGTAAAGAAGTTAAATACATAAATGAAATTAAAAAAAAATATTAGACACGTTTAACAAAAATGTGTGCTACAGTCTTACTATGTATGTAGTTACTTCCGTGCAGTAATTTTTTTTTATATTTCACACAAACGTGAAATATAAAAAAATTACTACAAAATAAAAAAAAACAGTTATACATTTGAATTTTATATAACGGATATTTTTTATGACACTGTTTTAATTTTTATTATTGTAAACAATTTGTTCAGTGAAGAATAAAATAAATAAATAAATATGAACATCGATATTTAAAGATATTTTTAAGAAATGTATAGGTACTTAGCTATTTTTTTTTTTCTAAAAAGATATATCTGGGTTTTGTTATAAACCCAAATACAACCTTATACACCTTTCACAGTAAGTTAAAGACTTTCACTTTCACAGTATTTATTGACTAAAATATTAAAAATAGTTCCAAAGGATTTTTGTGATATTATTTACTTTTAAGTTTGACTTATACTTGATATATAAATTATTCTAAAATTAAATTAAAATAAAGTGTCCACTTGTTGACTTATATTGTGTTAAAAACGATAGGTGGCTGAATGTTGTACAAGCTGTAAGAACTAAGTCGGGTTTTATGCTTGTCTTTCAATATTAATTTACTTTCTAAGAAAATGTTATTAAATAAGGTAACTGGATCGGATAAATGGATAGGCAAATGGATAAAAAATGACTTATTGAATTGAAAACACGTGTAAGATGAATGAATTATGACTTAAGTAGCATTCACATTGCTTCACTTTGGATGATCAACCAGAGTGTCAGGGTCAAACCTGTTCATCGAAAGTGAACACGTCTGTTCACACTTGTTCATCCTATGCTTTCACTGCCATGTCAACACTCTCAGTCATGTTGGATGTAGTTCAACATATTTTCGTACAAAAATAATTAAACAAATTTAAAAATGAAAAATAACACATAAAATAAATTAATATAGCTCTCGACTGCATAACAATTTTGTACATGATTCTGACATTCAATACAAATTCATAGAGAATAAAACAAATAATAAGATAAAACTTGTTTATGGTCGTTTCAGTGAAAGGACTTTTCATCAAAATTATGACGAGTCGTAATCTCTTTCCTCCGTCATCGCTAGTGATCACTATTGATGAAACGCCGTTCACACCTATTCATCTTGGAGGATCATCCGGAGTGATCACTGAAAGTGAACAAATGTGAACGACCCTTTAGATTTATACAACAAAATGAAATACTTATATAATTAATTATATTAAATTATTACCGTATGGGATTAATTTAAGGTGGGTGCCTTGCAAATTTGTTATTCTAAGATAATAAATATTATAATCTTTGTAGAGCCAGCAGGGATACTCTTCTCATGAATTAGATATACGATCTTAATCTTGTCTTGATCTTGAAGTGAAGTGACTATAGTCAAAAATTGTTTTTTTTAAATTTATTTATTTTTAATATAATCCGTAACTTTTTGCGTATTTTCCATTATGGTATGAAGTAAACACTTAACTTTTTTTTATATAATCTTTGTAGAGCCAGCAGGGATACTCTTGTCATGAATAAGATACGATCTTAATCTTGTCTTGATCTTAAAGTGAAGTGACTATAGTCAAAAATTGTTTTTTTTTAATTTATTTATTTTTAATATAATCCGTAACTTTTTGCGTATTTTCCATTATGGTATGAAGTAAACACTTAACTTTTTTTATAAATACACACTGTAGGTACAGTATTGATAATGTCTTGGTAAAAGACGAAACAATTGTCTACTCATTTATTAAATATAGTGTGTATTTATAAAAAAGTTAAGTGTTTACTTCATACCATCAAAAATTGATAATAAGATCGTATTTAGATTGTGACAAAAGTAACCCTATTATATGTTAGACCTGACTGAACTGACATGTGTTGAGCAATTTGAATAGAATGTGCTTCATTTTCTGGCATGAACAATACTCACATTTGGGACTTATGGACAAACTGCATCAGCAGTGCCGTTTCAAGACGTGCAGGGGCCTCTGGGCACAGTGGTGTTCTGAGGC
This sequence comes from Athripsodes cinereus, assembly GCA_947579605.1. NCBI lineage: Eukaryota > Metazoa > Arthropoda > Insecta > Trichoptera > Leptoceridae > Athripsodes > Athripsodes cinereus. The sequence goes on along the minus strand of OX388324.1, from coordinate 2,544,394 downwards.
TCCGGGCGAATCAAATTGCGCGCTTCTCCTCCATCCACCTCCAAGTGGACAGATTTTCAGAATTTGGTAAAGGAGTTTGAAATGTTTCACAATATCCTCAGTCACTGTCATACAATTCCTCATCCATGCTCTCTAATTCAATGTGCTCAACACGTGTCTATCTTGTAGGATCTAGTTTATGTGGGTCTTGCGATTTGGTTCTCGTACGCCCACGTGTTCGAGCACCATTAAGTGATATGTTCCTGCGTTTTACAGTAGGATACTGGGAAACTTATGGGAAATAGTGGAAGATTCATTGCATGTGTATTTTCTAAGAGAGACATCGAAGAGGTTATAATGTAGCATAAAAAAATCACATGAGCGGTTTTAGCGGACAAGCTCTCCGGGTTTCCTATTATGGCCCACTTGTTTAAACAATAGTTTGACTTAGTAGAACGAATAAATAAGAGTCCCCCGACATACTCGTAGACATCCGAGTATAGGAAGGAGTCTTCAATGGTTATTTTTATACCTAACCACTCCCATCCTCAATCTGTTTAGATTTATGAATTCATGGCATTCAACGCTCCTCTCGGGAGCACAGGGTAGAAACAGAAAGCAGCCTACTCCACGCAGAGCATCTCTGTGCCAATCGCGTCACCTCTTCCCACGACATTCCCTGCGCTCTGATGTCGTACTGACATAGGAACGATATTTTATGAATACTTTAGACATATAATTATTATGATTTACTTCGTCTAAAATAATTTATTTGGATTCATTAACCTTTACAAACTATTTAATGAAATCCATTTATTATTCAACTCGCTTCTCTGGTAAGCACCAACTTTTTAAATAATCCACAAAACAGAGAACGAATGAAATTTTGAAATAATTTCATATTTTTATTATTTTGGACGTCAACATGACAATTCAATTTGTAACTGACTGTTTTGACATTTTTAAGTGTTTTCATTGAAATTATTATTTTATTTTTATCGGCATTATTATTAAGTATTTAAAATTAATGTGAAGTTTTAATATAATTGTTTTTTTAGTTTATTTATTTACGAAAATGATTAAAATATCAGCGTGATGTGAAATGATTACGATTTAATTTAATTTTTATAATTCAATGACAAAAATAAATTTGTATTTGGTTATTTTAAAATGAATATTTTTGAGATAAAATTATAAGTTTAACAAAAAGTGGGTATATTTTTACATTTATTTATTCGTAGACTATATTTAATCTCTGCTTTGAAATGACATTGTCTTTTTTAATACAAATAACTTAATAACAATTCTAAATGATAAGGATAATTCAGTTTACAGAGTTGAATAATTATAAAATAACACTTTTTTGGGAATTTTTCGAGAAAAGGTGAACGTATCTTAACGTAGATTATTTTGAACTATTTTTATGTAGATATGTAGTATTTTATCTGGAGAATAAGATTCCGGTGAAAATTTTCGTTTTTTAAGCACAATATTATTTATTGCATTTGACATGTCCTAAAGTTCTTAAAAATTTACGTTTGACTGATTTGTAGGTTAAGTTAATGATTAGGGAAATTGAAACATGTGTTGCTTTCTACTTAAGATTATAAATCGTGAGAGATAATTACCTTTTTTAAATAAACATATAAACAAATGTGTAAAGGTAGATAAGTAGTTTGTTAAATAGAGATGGAAAATGTGAAAGCGATATTACAAGAAGAAAAGTTGCGGGCAATAAGATAAATGGTGCAACCTGCCCAATAGTTGCGAATAGGAACGTATCTGTCACAGGTAAAAGGTTGGTGCACTCACACCAACATTGACGATTGACGTATGCAAGTGAAACATAGATATAATGATAAATATAGAATTACCTAAAGACTTGTTTTACATACGCCTTTGGCATCACATGGTTTGCCTCTTCGTTCTGGTGCACTTGGTATGTTGACTATTCCTTCTCATCGTTTTTCTTTTTTCACATCTTCCTTCACTGTACATGCAGATCGATTATGGAATGATTTGCCTTTGTTGGTCAGACTTGCTCCAACTATTTCCATCTTCAAAAGTAGACTGAAGCATCATTATCTCGCTCTAAATGATCCATCTTAAGCTTTGACCCTTTTATTTTCTATTTTCTCTTCCCTTTACATCTTATTTATGTGTATTGTAAACTTTTTGTCTATATGTGAATGTATGTATGTTTGGTTTGTATTCTGTATCACATAAGTGTTGTTTTTGAGTTGTAAGTATGTGTCTCAGTTGTGTAACTGGTTGATTGTCAGAAATTGCCTGCCGGCAATAAACCCGCCATTGGTACTACTTTAAAAATGTACAATAAAGATTTTTTTTATTTATTTACTATGGCAGAATAAAAATAATGCAAAAGAAATGTGAAATAAATGCAGAAAAATTGAGATAGTTGAGAACCATGTGCAGTAAAATTCTGAAAGATAGATTGAGTTACAGTGACATATGAGAAGAATGTGCAGTGAAAGTTAATGCAATAAACATGATGAATGTGAATAAGTTAAGGTGGTTTTGGCATGCGGAAAGAATGAAAGAAAATAGAGTGACTTTAAATATCGTCCCTCTTCTGACTAACAGTCGAACTGCCCAAATGTAAATTGTTCAAGACAGTATTTTTTGTATTTTTTCGTGCATATTTTCGTCTCTCCTAGTCATATGATGCAGTGTAAATAAATTACGTTATTTTATTTTTACCTATTCTTATATATCTCAGAATCGTGTTTGTGATGAAATTTTGAGGAATTACTTAGTAGATACAACACATTTTATTTAGAATAATTCGTAAATACGACAACAATTCAGAAGGCTATTCCAGGATAACGGTAACAGTTACAGGTGTGATCTTCATTGAGAACATGCAGGGCACATATAAATACACATTGGTGATCATAACTCGATTTCGCAAAAAATGTCAGATACGACAGTTAGTCAGAAGAGGGACGATATATGCATGACTGAGAGAAAGGGTGCTCGGAGACGTCGTCGTCCGATGATCAAATGGCCAAATCTCAAAGACCAAGTTCTCAAGGATGGAGACGTACCTACTGAGTCAAATGAATGAAAGAATAAGCCTGAGGAACTACATGAATGTAAGAATCAAAAAATGTGTGTTCAAAGAGAGGAATAAATGGCACTCGATTCTATTTGCCTATCCCGCAAGGGGAGCGGTGTAATTCGATGACGATGATGAACTACCCACGATCTACTCCACCTTTAAAATTTATTGCAAATTTGAATTTTTATTTTTGCTTTATAAATATTTACATATTTTAATTAAAATGTAATCACGTGTAATATAATATTATTATTATTCAAACTTCATAATTAAAATATAAACATTTTAATTAAAATATTTCTATAATGTTGAATATAGTACGAGTATATTATGACTGTATTGATAACTTTTTTTTATATTTTAATCAGAATTTATTTGATAATGTGAAATATTTTTTGCAAAATCAATGAGTACATATTTTTAATCAAATGTCTCATATTTTTAATCTTTGTGAAGGGGCGTTAGTGTCGCTGCGCCAATTTGCTGATAAAGATTGCCTGGGAACCTAATAGAGAATCAACCTACATTCACTTTCAGGAGACATTTAGATGGGCACGAATCCTTAAACGGCGCCATTGGATGTTGGCTGTGTATTTAATTGGGCTTTGTAACTCATACTGGATTGGTGATTTTATTTTGATTTCTAGTATTTTGGGATTTTTTATTTTTAGATTTACTTTGACTTTTTTTAGAAAATTTTAACTTTTACTTTTTTCCTTAAGACTAATGAGACTGAAAGACTGATTTCTAGTATTTTGGGATTTTTTATTTTATATTTTATATTTTTGTATTATTTTTAAATATTGTATTATTATTGTTTTTAAATTTACTTTGACTTTTTTGAGAAAATTATAACTTTTACTTTTTTTCTCAAGACTAATGAGACTGAAAGACTGATTTCTAGTATCTTGGGATTTGTTACTTTTGTATTATTTTTAAATATTGTATTATTATTGTTTAAATTTGCTTTGACTTTCTTAGAAAATTTTAACTTTTGCTTTTTTTTCTCAAGACTAAGACATTTCTGGTAAGGGTGGAATCTTCGCTGGTCCACATGTTGAGTGTATTAATTGTTAACATATAATGTTATGACTGCTTGATTCTTTAATATTGTGAAAATAAATAAAAAATAAACAAATAAATAAATAGGTAAATCGTCTTAATAATATATGTTTATTTTTTTTCAGTTTTAAATCTGTGATGCCAAGTAATCATCATGGCAGACGTTCCTCAAGAGATGACAGAGGAAGACAAAGCCAAGGAGTTGGAGAACAAGATCAGAGCTCCCTTAGTATGGGCCGTAGATAGGAGAGGCATCAGGATAGAAGATCTGCAAGAGAAAAGGTTTGATGAAGCTCTCCAAATTCTGAAGGATCAGTTTTTGACAACAGAGGTATTGTTATTTTCAATTATAAGTTTACCCACAAGTGTATTAACCAATGGAGATATTTTTTATAGTATGTTTATACCCTCTTGAAATAATCATGCCTGAAGTCATGAAAACAATACTTTATCGCTGAATTAGACATAAAACAAAAAATAAATAAATAAAATATGCGTTATTGTACAAAGCCTTGGGGCAATTTTCCAACCAGTTCAATAAAAGAAACACATGTTGAACATATAAGTGTACATACTCAAGGTAAGTTTTGATAGAAACAAAAAAACTTTACTAAACAAAGCTTTTTTATACCTTTTTAGATTACTTTCAAAATGGTGAACTTCATAGACGATGAAGAATCAGTGGAAGATTTCCTACTAACATCAAGGAATCAGATGAAAG